>JAECUM010011970.1:0-34758 GCA_016617855.1 Megalonaias nervosa
AGTATGGGATGATATTGAAACATTAATATTCTTAAATAGAAGAGGCTAAGTGAACGGCTGTAGAGTACTTGTATCCGACAACTGATTTATAACATTGAAATCAAAATGGTGAATGAGTCGGTTATTCAGTCCGTTAGACAAGGAGCGAGCAAGTACGACTCTGCCTAGCCACAACAAATAAAACATGAACTGCATGACTGATTAAATCTGATACCAGCTGTTGCATATATTGTGTGCTCATTGCTGAACTTCTTTCATTACCACTGAACAAATCAGCTCAAATAGCCACATCATTTCAAGAAAGCTGACCCTGTCTGTAAACGGCGTAATTTATCTGAATAAAAATGCGCAGTCTCTGTCTTTCAGTAATATGGCAGATAACAACATGCTAGACATGACAAACAGAAGTAGCACTTAATCTCCATCGGGTAGCTATTATGTATAAAAACTTACATGTCAAATAAGCTACGATTAAGTTTGGATTTTCTAACAAAATACGTACGAAAGTTTGGAAGGTATGTTCATTCACAGCTAGATTGGACAGGATTGACTTAGTCAAAACTAATTATTTGGACGGGGCATTCAGAAAAAAACCAACATTAAAGATTAGTTATTTGACACAAGAAACTCTCAAATTGCATACCATGCGTTTTATGCACCATTGTTAGTGCTGACTGAAAGGAAGGAGTCCGTATAAATAGGACTTATTCTATTCGTTGTCAAATATTTAATATTAGGCATTTCATAGTGAAAAAGAAGAAGTTAATTCAACAAATGCCTTTCAAACGACATCACACGTCAATCCTCATGCTAAACCGAGTGTAATCGCAAACGAACGTTATTACTGTCTACAATATCGGCCGAGCCAGTCGTTGGCTGTAAATTCCGGAAATGTTAAAGCCAACATAAAACAATCTGTTCAATAACATCAACAAAGGGCTTAATTGAAAGGATCTTCTCATGACCTGTGAGATGAAAGGAGTGCAGTTAATGGACCGGCGTTAGCTAATCGCAAGAATCGACAATATGCCGCCACAGACTAAATGCATGGTATTTGTCAGTACTAACAAATCGTTCAACCAGACAGCTTCCATTAAAAAACAGAATTTAAAACATCTGGTTATATATTTCACATAGGAATGTTCAACACAATGAATGGATTTGACCAAAGTCTACATGATAAATGCAGCCTAAATGGTATAGTTCCTACTCTGGGGTTTACCGGAACCAGCTATACAAGTCAGATCAAAGAATCCATGTTGAAGGAAACAGATGACGTTTTATAACGTGATGTAAACTTCCTGGACCGAAACTCGGTTATCAATCTGACTGCCAAGATTATCGTTACCTATATGTGGCAGAGTCCATAATGGCATATAGAGTCTAGACACTAACCAGTATATTATCTTACTCATGTCCTGCAATTCAGTTTAATGGATTCAATTTGTTAAACTCACATTTACCAAGATAACAAGCAATTAAATTTTGCCTCAAAAAGTTTGCTTTTCTGCTACTCAAATTTGTAATTATTTCTGGAAATTATATTATAATATTTTATAGTGATTAAACAATAAAATAAAATGATAACTGTTTGACATAAAATTTTCGAAATATCACATATCCAGACAGTATGGATAGAAAAATTTAGTTGTAGTAAATATTACTAGCTTTTGAAAGCCTATTCTATTATCTAGAGATAGCTATATCAGTACATAATGTCACCGTAAAGTATTACAACTGGCTACGCATAGGATTTTTCAAGCTCTAAAACAAGCATATAGTCATATACATATTTCAAGAACCAACGGAATCCGATGAATAAAGCTATACAGTCTAAGTCTATGAGACAAGCCATTTCGTTGAGGAACATCATCTCTATTGAGTTTAAAACTGAAAGTTCTCTCTGACAGAGTGACACACGGAAATGACGTAGTCCACGAAAAGTGTTTGCAAGAATTGTGAACAAAATGCAGTTTAGGAACGTCAAAACAAAAATATTGATTCTGAAATAATAAACACTCATTTCTGTTGATATCTATTGTTTTGGGAGGTGGTATATTTTACGGCTTGAAATAGATTCTAAATTAATTCTTCTAGCATCTTATTTCACAGCTTTGGTAAAATGTTAGTAACAGACCTATTAATGGATTATAGCGGGCTCAGTAGGGAAGGATAATAATTCTCCAGCACTCTTGAATAACCAGAAGAGCACATTTTCTCTTTAATTTGGTAATTTTGCTGAGATCTTATTTGCCACTTCACACAAATATATGGCTATATTTTTCATGCGTTATTTGATCGTGTCCAGAAACGAAAAGATTCGCGTGAAATGGGAGATAGAGACTGAAGCCCAGGGAAGATGAGCTGAATTATACTTGGAGTAAGGAGAGAGGGTGGTGGTTTGCACGACATGATGATGGAGTGGGTCGGGTAGAATATGAAGAAACGTTACTTTACTAAATTCCTGTGGACAATGCAATTACATGCGGTGTCATTACAGTTGTTGTGGTTGTAATATATATTGTTAAAGCCTGTTATTTAAAATTTTGTTAAAAATTTTCAACTAATGGAAAGTTTTCCCTAATGTTTTTATAACAGTTTCTCTAAGACTGATTTTCGTTCTATTATTTCAAACTGTATCATGTTATAGATACCTTTTAGTTAGGATTCGTGTAACTTACTGGCGTTCCTGTTGAGGTCTTTAATATGGTTGCACATATTTTAGAGTCACATTTCTTGTACTCGATGTCTGATTATCAGAGTGTACATCATCTAGATAACACTTAACTTCCCCTTCATCCATACCCTTCTTCTTCTCTTTGTTGAGTACAATTGGTTTATGCTCGCATGACCTATCTATAAACTGTTCATATGTGTCGTTTCTTCTCTTTTGTTGCATTGGTTGATTGAGGGTACCAGATGGTTCAAAAGGACCGTTTGGGTTACATTTTTAAAAGATAACGCCCAGTTCCTCTCCTGGCTTGTCCAACCTGATATAGTTAAATTAGTTACCCATTCTGTTATCAGATATGGCTTTTGGAGGAGTATTGTTCTGATATCTCCATTTATCAATATAGGGTACAACTATTATACAATTATACAAAAATCTCCGAAGAACATTTAAATTGTCAACATTCTAATTTCCAAAGATCTAGCGCCCTTTTCGTTTAAGAATATTCTCATTGCTCCTGTGTCTGGTGTATTAAACGATAGTTCTCCTTGTCGTCCAGTAAGTGTTACACGGAGGACTGTGTCATTGATGACAAGCAATTGAGATCTCTTTGTCTCAGCTGAGTCAATATTGCTCCTGTGTCTGGTGTATTAAACGATAGTTCTCCTTGTCGTCCAGTAAGTGTTACACGGAGGACTGTGTCATTGATGACAAGCAATTGAGATCTCTTTGTCTCAGCTGAGTCAATATTGGTGTAAAATATTCATTTGCGAACGTATCCTGGGTGAATAAAGCTACGCATTCCACTTCGCTGAGTGTTTCAGAGCCTGGTGATGATTCTCAGTTGGCCTCGAGTTAGCATTGGGTACGACAGGGTTGTCCCATTGGTTCGTTTCTGTTTGGTGCTTAACATCATTATATTTTAGTTCATACATAGGGCATTGTAACAACACTTTGACGCAGATGTTCGTCGAGAAGTGAAATAAAATCACCACCAATGTTAGTATCTGCTGCTAATTGATCTAGCACCCCATCATAAAATTAGGCAATCTCGTCACCACGGTCAGAATCCATTACTTACAATAAATCTAAACTTTAGACACAAACGAAACACCAAAGACATCTAATAAGCCGCATGAATAAGCGTGCAAGGATTCAAACCGAATATCATCTTTAGCCGTCAATAATATTGATGTTGTAAATGCGAGGGATTTGAAAGTACTATTGGAGGTTCCTTAGGAATTATTATTCGACGACCAGTCTGCCTATTTGTAAATGA
Organism: Megalonaias nervosa; assembly: GCA_016617855.1. Lineage (NCBI taxonomy): Eukaryota > Metazoa > Mollusca > Bivalvia > Unionida > Unionidae > Megalonaias > Megalonaias nervosa. Next base: position 3,951 of record JAECUM010011970.1, read on the forward strand.
CTCCATCCACTATAATAATCGGATACGATAAATTAATACTATCCAGACTCACGCACAGTTAAGATGTGAGAATAAGATTTATCAAGACTATTCGCGGTACCAAAACAATTCGACAGTTTGTTATTCTATCATTCGTTATTTCCTCTTCTAGCTGGTCAACAGTTTTAAGTATGTTGTAAATGAGCTTACTACTAGTGGTGGCTCGGGCAACTCTGCGATCTTTGCATCCATGTGTCGTTTTGCTTCAACCCCTCCAAACCATATAAAGTTTGATAAACGCAACCGACACGCCAGAGAGTCCCTGATTCCACAATTGCTATGATTTTAGACAGGTTATTTGGGACAGTGATATTTAATTTGACATTATTATTTTAAATGTCAACATTAGACGTTTGCATTCTACAAGGTTGATCTTGAAAAATTACAAGCTCACCTTGGTTAACATTTTTATAAACTCAGACGAATCCCATTTGGTGGCAAACTTGCGAAAATTTAAATCAGCCCCGTGTTGTCGGGCCGAGTAACGTCCATAAATGTTAATAAACATTCTGAATAAAGGTTAACATACTTTAATTTGAAAACAGTAAGTTCTTGCAGGGTTGGTGTGAGTTAACTTTCCTTCCCGCCAGCGCTTGCAACGTTTCAGCAAGAAGCAGACTGCATATTGGTCCATTAAACCAAGTGCGCGTCGACAGAGTCGAAGAAAAGAATAGTTGATTACCGTGCCCAGTTAAAAAATTAACAACTTCCGCTGGTAGAATAAGTTCATACCAGTCAAAATACAAATGATGTCGAGATATGCTAGGTATTCTTCTACAATCCAGGCAGACAATACCGGCTTCACGTGTACATAGCACCATCGATGCAAGTGTGACCTTCTGCGTGTTGTACTGTGTATATTGGCGAAAAATACGCAGGCGATCCATGTTAATAATATGTTTATGGAATTTATAAAGGTCTCAAAAAATGACGTCGTTTGTCTCGAGGAATGGCATGTATAGACTTTAGCAGATAAACTTAAATCATTGTTTCGTCTGTATGAAAATACACATTTATCAAGGAGGCACAAAAGATGCTATATGTTTGCATACACATAATAAGGACCTAACGATAAATTGATTAACAAATGCTCGGTGCAGACATTAAACAGACGGTTCTGGGATAGCACCCGTTCCTCCTGAATACAATTCGCAATTTCTGAGCCCATTCAATTCTTTAACGAAACCGATTGTGAGGCGATTATAAACAAATACTGTATGTGTCGCTCTTTGCAGATCCAGCACCTTGCCATCAAAGACATTCGATACATACATGGATAAGAAATAACCCAAATGGGAGTTTAGTGGAAGGAAACAAGCTGCCGGTAACCAGTGGATTACTTTTGAGGAAAAGCTTAATTCATTATAGATAAAATAACCGAAGAAGGTGAAACTTTATAGCCATGATTTATCGACGTGAGCGTTCCACAAACAGTGACGCAATTACAACCACAACAACAACCTAGAGACCTTGACCACAAATTTTAATACGCTGCAGTGGAACTGCAACAAATGCAACAGCGTGAATATTAAAGAATGTGATATCTGGAAATACAAAAACGCACAGCACGCGTACCGCAAGGACCTTCGGCACCAACACCGGAAAAATGCCATGTGACCCTAAAGTCATCACAGATCGATTCGAAACACTTGTTGGATCAATTCGTGCGGGCAATAATGCGACAGAAGTCATCAATGGGGCCTTTTCCAGTTATCAGTGACTGCTCATCACTGACATCTTAGGAATAAAATATTGCTCATTGATGCATGAAGTCTTTCAAGGTATCAATAATGCATACGACGAGCGTCATTAATACAACGTCGATGATGAGTCCTGTAAATGCAACCCAAAGTGTTACCTCGATGTTCTCATCAATGAAGCGGGACTTCTGCGTAACATTTTCTACATGTGTCACTGATGGTGAATCACGCACGCTATAGATCGACTCTTGTAGATGAGTTTATTACAGTTGTCCTAGAGTCCGACCATATCCGTTTGGTGGTCTGCCGACAAATAACAGTTGTGTTCTCAACAGATAGTGTAACATTTGGGGTATGTAAAACGTCTTACAGTAGGGTTCACAATTACCTCAATCAGTGCCGAGATCCGACGAAGAATTGCTGTACTGGCTGGTAAAGACTCTAAAATTTATATACACAAACATGAGCCCCCACTCAGCTCCGTCATCATAATTGAATCTCCGCCATATTTAGCTTTAAATATATTCCTGAAAATGATACAGTTTGGTGCGCAGGTTCTAAAGGAACAACATATCATATTGCACCTGACGTAGCCAAAATTACATCAACGACGCAGATCAATTTAACATGTGACACTATCGTTCGTAGTTATGAACGTAAGTTTGAAACAACGGGTCAATATGCGGGAGGCATATGATTTGCTATCAATTACAACCGTGGCACATGTCCATCTTCCTTGTCATAAAAATTGGCTGACGCATATTCATTATACCCTTTGGATCAAGATGGAGACGTTGCAGATCTTCGAGGTGAAACATTGTTAATACAACTGTATATTAGAGATCAACCTAATATTTAATATTTTACATGTGAGATCCACGAGCAATGTTACCTCGAGGAAACCCGTTTACAGGACATTTTATGAAACTGGTCTCGGTTAAATTGTTCGTGGATTGTTCATGAGCCCACCAAAGGTGCTTACAGCCTTGTCTTTGCTCACTGCTCCAATTGCAAAACAAGATGAAATGTGAGTCGTTGATAGCATCAATATCATTGATATTGATTGGATAAAAAAAAAAAAAACATCGAATACGGTGATTGTTGAATGAAGCACCATTCAAACCAGATATAAAACTATCAATCAAATATGTCGGCTGCGGTTGGTAAAATTATTAATGAGGCCGTTCAACAACAACGGTCACATTCAGTGATTGCAAATCTAGGAATTGGAAGTGGATTAACTTTGAGAACTTCAATGGAGTGACAATGACATTTCTACTGCCAATTAATAACTGGTTCTTGATTGGGCTACCTGACTTTGTTATTAGTGCTAATAATCCACGGGTTGCACATAGTGTGCGCCTTGCTTGTTAAAATGAGTAAAACGCATGGGGGGATAGACACTGTGACCTAGGAAAGTAATACAAATCCCAGATCGGCATAATTATACTACTGAAGCGGTACCTTGAATTCCAATTAAAGATTTCGAAAGCGAATTGAGCAGCAATATTAACGTGCAAAGCTATAACTATATAAATCTTACTCAGAAGTAACTGACAAACATAGATATATGAAAGAAACATGAAATAGCTGTTTGTTCTTGTTCCAAAATCATTATTAGATGTCGTAATGTACCCTTTGACATTCTTGATCATCATAATGCCTTCCATTGACATATTTGACAGTCTACAGAACGACCTTAAAATCAACTGCATGATACAAACGGAAGACATATGGAAAACTAAAGTTATATCTCACTAGCATATTGTAATAAGTATCTGATTTGATCATTTGTTTTAGAGTTATTTTAAACTAGTTGGTAAGCAAATTGTAATATTTTATGGCTATCAGTTTTACCTATAAAATGCTGTCTCGTGTCACTTATTTTTTTTGTACCCTTTGTCACCCCTCAAATTATTTATGTAGTGAAATTTTTGTTGCATGCTTTGTCATGATCTCCATTGTTATTTCCACCTTTGCTTAGGCGTTCTTTTCTGTCATATTTCAATATTTCCACTGAGCCAGACTTTGCCACGTCTGAAAATAATCTAGAACTTACACAACTAAATTTAACATTACATTCATAACTTATTATAGTGTTGTAGATCGTCTGGCAAGTACCACTTCTTTCATGCTTAACTCGTCTTTAGCTAACAAAATTAAATGCCTAATAAATGGATTGTAATCATGCAAAGAAGCCAAATGAAAGCAGGGCTGATGCATTGCATTGCAAAGTTTGAGATGCCTTTAAATCAGCAAAGATTGATTAAAAACATCAACAGCCAAAATGCTTCCGAAATAAATGTAGTCAAACTTTACTAATTCTGGGTCACTGAGAACGAAAATGATGCTCAAAATTGTTGATTGGCTCTAGTTTTAAAGATATTATACTGAGTCAGTATATACGACATTTGACTTGGGAATGACGGAGGATAAGTGAGTTATAAAGGGAATGGATCTCAATTTAAAACAGAAATGACTAAAATACATCTTTGACTGGATCTATGAATAAATCTATCATTGGGTCTGGACAGTACTTGCGTTTTAGGAAAGACAATGAATAATGCAATCTGAAGCTGGTATTGCGTCATACATGATATTAATTGCATCATGTTAGCCCTAGAAGTCATGGATACTGCAATCATAAATAAGCTTACTTAAATCTGCTGAACAAATTGCCTTATATCAGCTCTAGAAATCATACATTGTCATTCTCCATTATATTAAGGAAATCTATGCTGTTTGCAGTACCAATGATTTGGAGAGAGCCAACAGATCCTACCAGCAATTTTTCCTCCAGCATAATGCCTCCAGTTAGGAAAGGTGTGTCGAAGAAGAAAAAGTGGTCTGTGCATTATCCAAACATTCCATCAGCTATACACCCAGTACCCTACTGAGAAGGACGGCAGGTTCCTGATGCACCATAATCATTCTCACTTGAGTCAGACGAGAAATCGGAAGCGGATGAAACTTTCATTCCTGAACCATCAGTGTAATATGACCCATATCTTTCTCCCATCATCCTCCTCTGAAACACACTTCATAACACAAGGTGAACGAAATTACCTTTTCAGGGATTTGGAACTATCCAAGAGTAAGACAGAGCTGTTGGGCCACAGACTACAACAGTGGAATCTCCTGGCAGGTGATATTAGGATTTCCATGTTCCGTGAGCTTCGAAAGGATTTTGTCCTAGTCTTCTTCATTGAAGGTGATCTTGTAGCCTGCAACAACATCGATGGTCTGATGGCAGTCCTCAACACCGTTCTTGATCCAGATGAGTGGAGACTGTTCATTGATTCATCGAAGACGAGTCTTAAATATGTTTTGCAGCATAATGGCAATGTTTTGCCATCATCTCCAATTGGCCATGCAGTCCATATAAAGGAAACCTATGTAAACATGAAACAACTTTTGAGGTGCATAAACTATTGCTAACATCAGTGGCAGCTTTGTGACGATTTGAAGGTTTAGCTGTCTTGTCTGGTCTGCTGACTGGATACACAAAGTACTGTTGATTTTTCTCCGCGAATGGAATTGTCGTGCGAGAGATTCCCACAACATCAAGAGAGATTGGCCACTCCGACAGTCATTGGAGCTTGGGAGGAGAAATGTTCAGCACCAACCACTGGTTGAATCAAGGAAGATTTTGTTACTACCCTTGCACATCAAGCTGGGTCTGCTTAAGAAATTTGTCAAGGCCATGGACAAAACACTAGCAGCTTTCAAGTACCTCCGTGGAACATTTCCAAGGTAAAGTGAAGCTACGATAAAGGAAGGCGTCTTTCTTGGTCCTCAGATTCATGAACTTCTTCGAAATGATGAATTTGACATTGCACTGTGTGGCAAGGAAAAAGCGCCATGGAAAGCCCTCCAGTTAGTGGCAACACATTTTCTAGGAAACAACAAGACAGACAACTACAGGGGGTTGGTGGAAAACCTCCTTAAGGCATACAAAAGCTTGGTTGCAACATGTCACTAATGGTACATTTCTGGCACTCTCATCTAGATTGTTTCCACCGAACCTCGGAGTAGTGAGCGACGCGCACGGCGAGCAATCACCAGGACATTGCAACAATGACGAAACGCAATCAGGGCAAATGGAGCCCATCAATGCATGCACAGACAAGCCAAGAAGGCTTAAATAAGGAATAAACTATGTACTAATTTACATAATACCTTTTTACCTTTTGTTTCATAATAAATTTTATTTATATATCCCTTTTTGCTGTATTTTTTAAGTGTTGTTTAAACAGGACAGGTGAAATATTATCATGTAAAGCAACCATAAACACATGAAAAGACCTAGATTTACAATTTATGATTAAAACTCTACTATCTACACAATATACATATACGTAAAATGTAAAAACTTAAATATCCTGGAAACAGTAGCCAATCAGTTGTTTAAATTGTCAATTTGAATTCAGCGCATCATAATCCATAATAAATAGTGAATTTTATCTCTGAAACAGACGACTTCTAAATCATTGTAGACCTGTGTTATTTGAATCAAGAGTCACACAAAGAAATCACTACATCAAGTCACAATACATGAAAGACATAAAACTAGTTCAAGAATTCCGTTGTTTGTGGAATAACCGTTCTAGGAATCTTAGTAATTTGGACAAAACATAGAATTGTTTCAGCAATATTACAGTGGAAATATATGTTGAAAATAATACTGAACTAGATGCTTCTGTTCTTTGTCCAATCCAAGTCCATAAAAGCATTACGTATCTCTTTAGGTGGCATGCTTATAAACTTAATTAACTGCAACGTGTACAGGAAAATCAAATAATCAATCGTCAGCACAATCATCATGCAGTGATTAGCCTGTTCCAGCCGATGCTAATATCATGTTTATAAATACGCCATTGATTTTTAAAAATTTGTTAAACCTCAATCATGGACAATGGATTCATTGTAATGCAGATCAACCTGTCTCCAGAGAGACTGCTCTCAAATGACTGCCTTACATTGATTGGACATTTACCCACCATAGGTGCAACCCTTTAAACATCATCAACACAATTTACCACGCGACATTACTCTCTACCCTTCATGAACCTATTGAGGTTTACAATGGCTCAGGTAACACCAAAAGCCATCGACGATGTTACGAAGTTGGTACAATCAGTTTCACCGAGGCTCTTCTTGATATAGTACATGTTAAATATAGACGTTATAAACAGAGTACTTTCCCATAAATGTTCTCATTATAAATGGTATCTGCAAAATGAGACGAGTAAATGGCAAGACAAAGCATTCAAGAAACTACAGATATCAGACATAATATAAAATATACACTGAAATTTAACGCTTTAATTTATATGAGTCAAGTATGGAATCATTTTCAGGCTGTGGAAATATTTCAAGTGGTGGATTGTTTGGAACATCGATTGGCATTAATATCAAATTAAAAATAATGATTAACATGGTATTATTATTAATTGTTTAAACGTCATTGCATGAAAAGTTGATTCGCAACAATGTTTAGATCATAATTGGGAACTAAACTTGCATAGACCATTAATATATTGAACTGCGTCGATTGATTGATGAGGAGGCTGATCACTGAATATACGTTATGCAATAATTTTGTCACTTGCATTTGTTATTATGAAGATCCTATATAAGATAACAGATCCCTCTAACGTATATGGACGATATTTAATTTGAATATTATTTCATATTCCATTTAAAGATACTTGTGTATTCTAATATACATTCTTAATATATATATAAATCGCATATTTTAATCAACTACCAATCTGTTGAAATAAATATCTTCTTTATTAAGCAATATTTCCTTGTGCATATCTTTGGCAAAAGTACAATAGCTTTTTGTAACGTATCTACTGTAGAAAAATGTGACTGACGTTGCATATTACATCTGCTTGGCATATGTTTGCGCAAGTCAACCTTGTGGTGACTTATTTCAAATGTATTTTCAGATTTGAATTCAAGGCGTAAGTACATCAGTTAACCAAATATATGTATGCTGATACAGTCTGCGACACTTTAATAACACATAGTTATATATCTATTGATAGTAATTATATTGAAATAACTTTACAAAGGGAATGATTGAACAAACTTTGCCAGGTTGAATTCTGACTTTAGCATAGGTACCATTCTGCAATTAATATTTTCAGTAAAGGGGTCCAGAAAAAATGTTCAGTGCTTATTCATTATGTAACGAGTTTATTTGTCATAAAACATAATATGCATGAAAATCTGGAACTGCATACATATATATACAACTCATATTAAAATAGTTTGCGCAGTTGTTCATTTATTTCATTTGCAAGCTTATAGTTTGTTGAAGCACAACTTTCTAAAATAAAACATAAATCAATTGCTGCTGAAAATCAGATCAGTACAGAAACATAACAAAAACATCTTCAATTGTCATTTATTTTCAAGCCTTTGTGAACTGTAAACTCACTGCAGTGGTATTTTCTTTTCGAAATGAAACTGCACACATTATTTTACAAACTATCGCTCACTTTGAAAGATCAGTCCTTTGAAACGTACACTAGGAAAACATAAAAACTAATAGTATGTCTCCCTGCATACTATCGTTGATATAGAATTTATATGGAGAACACTCTCACACATCGAGGAAATAGTTGATAACATAAATGAAATAATAGGGTTGGAAATTATGACAGTACTAATTTGCGATGAAATCTTTTCATCCCGTTATTGTGGATGAACTATTTCTAGAGTATTCATTAGTTTATCTATAGCATTACATTACATTTTCTTCCAGAATAAGTCGTTTTCACCTTATTAATAGTTTCTCCGCTTTTCAGGTTGAAAATTTGGCAGTTTGAGTGAGTATATTTTTAATGATTTTGTTATTCTACGTTTGTATTATTCTTATATAATCTAATATTTATTCTGTTCAATTAATGCATTATTTTGGCAGGTGAAATTTAAAAATGCTTGTAATTGTGATCTGACATTATTAGCCATTGATGTAATTAAAATTAGCAAAATCCGTGAAAATGTAGATGAAGTCTTTATTTCTTCATTCCAGTTTTATTGATGACCAGATCAAGTGAGTTATATTTATCTTATATCGAGGAATTTTATGAATAAAAACATTAAAGCGCAAATATGACTTATTACATTTGTTAGCACAATGGATTATGTTAGTATTAGCAGTAGTAGTAGTAGGAGAAGGAGGAGGAGATATAGGAGTAGCAGCAACAGTAGTATTATTGTTATCTCTTGTAAAACGTTTCCTTAAATATCGCCAACTAATTTCACGAACAATGGTGCTTAACTCCTTTGACGTTAGCTTTGATAATTCTTTAAAAGATGTTTCAAAGAGTTTTGTTCAAAACAGCGTTCTATCATGATGTGTGAATGACTTACATAAATCAATAATTGGACAAATAGTTAAATGCATTGAAGCAGCTTCCGTTTGTATAGGTGTGACTTCTGGGTAATGATTGGATAACTATTTTATATAATAAATAAATAACTTCTGACAGCTAAAGTAAGCCATGATTTAACTCACATAAAGAGAAATTTACATCTACAAATTTTGTTAGCAATATGTGCTATGTGCCTTACTGATAAAGAAAAATTGTTCTTCATACAGATCAAGACTTGAATCAGGTTTGACAGTAATGTAAGTCATTTACTTTTACAATTTATATGAAATTGTGAAACAAATAAATTCTTTATCTGTAAATTGACTTATAAGGCTGAAGTATATAAAGTACTTATTTTCTGAATATATACAAATACAGGAAGAAAAGAATAGCGCAATAATATCTGCATATAGTGCCAATGTACAAGACGGTCAATTAGTCACTATCTTGAAGTCTCTCAATTTCCTTACAAATCATTGTTCTAACTAATATTTTGTTCCAAGCGTTCATATCAAAAGTCGTTTATTTGTTTTTCCTGTCATGACTGTTAATGTTTTTGTGCCACGAGACCCCTTTAACCCTTGATAATGCTGACGGTCAGTAATAGTCCATATGTTTTCAACCTCGATTGCTTGAAAATTCTCTTACAGCTTGTTCTGGCATGTTTTAAGAACAGTCAACACCTCTATATCCTTGAATTAAATATCCTCATTATATGCTTGAACAGTCATTAAGACATAAAGTTCAATAGATGTATTATAAAAAATTCGAGTCATGACTTTGTTATAAAGATATGTCTGAGAGCAAGACTGTATGTTTGCGCCGGACCTCTTTAGCATGATGTTTTCGGCCATGCTTACTGATGCCCTCCGTGACATCGGCACAGCGATCAACATCAGATACCATACCGAGGGTAATTTGCTCAGTCTGCGAAAACTACAGGCTAAGACAAAGTCACATGAAGTGACCCTTCATGACCTCCTACCTGCTGACGACTAAATGGAAAATCTGAGTCTGACATAAAAAAACAACATGGGCAAGTTCTGTTCAGCACGTGACAATTTCGGTCTCCGGATCAGTATGAATAAGACAGATCCAAAGTTCACACAAAATGGCCACACCCTCGTGGTATTGGTCAATTGTGTCTGCCTCGGCAGCACACTGTCACATATAGTCAACATCAGTCATCGAACAAATGCCAGAATTGCCAAATAACGTGTAAATGTGTGGGAAAGCAGAGGTATGTCTGCGAATAAAGGTCTAGAAAGCCATTGTGTTGCAGGTATTACTGCATGCTTGCGAAACTTGGATAGAATAGATGCCCTTGCAAAGAAGCTGAACAATAGAAAATTGATGAGGATAGGATTGCAGGTCAGGTGCCACACTTTGTGGCTGAAATCACATTTGCAATGTGCAGACCACGTCACCAGGATGTCAGAATAGAAATTACAACGGAAGATTGTCTAAAGTGAACTGAAAGTGGGAAAGAGATCTCAGTTTGTTCACAATAAAGGCGACAAATATTTCATCAATTCATCCCTGAAACACTTCAACACTGACCTTGAGTGCTGGGAATATCTCACATAGGATAGCTCCACCTGGCGGAGTGTCAACTATACTGGAGATACCTATTTTGAACGGAGGAAAACTACACAGGCATTACCGCAGCCTGTGTAGGGAAAATCTCAACATGCCTGTTGAATATGCAAACACGTGCGACATCTTCCATCGAGTGTGCTACAGACAATTCAGAGCACAAATTGGCCTGATCATCCATTAACGCAAACACAGAAACGAGACACTGATGTTATGGTCATCCTAACACTCGAAGGACGAGAAACAAAACAACATGAATAAAAACTCTCTGACAGTTAATATGTTATCTGCAGTTCATGTGATAATTATGGTAGACCCTGATTATGAGCACCATCTGATTTTGTTACGTCTTCTGTAGGATGATGGGTTAGACCACATTCTTTTTCATTAGTGCATTCGTCGATAGATGGAAGTTCTGATTTTCAGATTTTATTGGGAAGCTTTCTTTGCTCTGTGACTAGGTGTAAGACTTTATTCCAAACTATGAAGATAGCTGCGGTCTATCACACGTAATTGAAACAAGGACAGTATATACAATTTGCTGCATACAAACATGTACCACTTGCTTTAAAAGTAAATAAATCCCAACACGCACCTACGTGTACACATACAAGGCCATGTAACGGTATTGTTCTTTAGCAACACAAGGATGATAAAGTTCCAAAACATTCGGCATCAATCAAGGTTTACTATCTGAAAGGACGCATATCTACTCCCATAAGAGGCTGAGTATGCAAGGTCATAAATATATGCGACATAAGGACCAAAACAAACTGCAAATGGGCGGCGTGGAAAGAGTGGATCTGAATCAAACTGATTTTACATCTGCAATAATGTCATCATCGCATCAGGTACAATGACAAAGCGAATCATCAGCAATAAGGAACATTTGAGTATATATTATTCAATTATGGAACAATTATAGGAAAAGCAAGCATGTACAAAACTAAATTTTGGAAATAATTCCTGGGCATCCATTCAGGTTATTATATGGAGTGGTTTATGTTTCTGGCAACAATTTAGCAAAGCAAATCAAAAATACTAATACTAATAATAGCATCATGAATAGAAGTAATATTAATAAAACAGTTTCGGACAGCATGTGACAGAGTAACTTAAAAATTTATACTGGGTACATTCTGGGATGCATGAACCACAGGAAACTGTATCAGTTTACACATCCTTACATTCACACAATGACTGCCGGGATTATGCTGAACTTGGTCAATAATGCCGTTAATATAAAAGATGAAATGAGCAGGTTCAAACTCTAACACATCCTAACATATCCAACTGATGAATAAAACCGTAATTAGGCAATCATATATACATGTAATCAGGCTTTGATTATTCAAAGATTAGAATTCTCGAGCTTATGTCAAGCTCATCAGAAAAGCTATTGTGATGATGTTAAAGACAAAAAAGAAAAAAAGCAACAAACAAATCAACAACAAACAAAGCACAGTTAAATATAATGTACCGTACTTGCACTGTACAGAAACCAGACGAAATATGCTATTATACTTGAATGGTGCAAAGAAAAATGTTTCCTCTCGTACTGGCGTGTATTCTCCTTTGACCTTACTAAAATATGGCATTTTATCCATAATACACTGCATCCCGCAGCCGTCTGCAATTCGCTGGCCTGCTTTTGTCAGTGCATACTTCAATATTTGACTATAGCTTTAACCAATTGTATCACCCCGGGCCAAGGAGTTTAAAATGTTTATATTTTCTTATCTGTGGAAGGTAAAACTAGTAATACAGTTGTCTCATTCACCTTCGTTTTTTTCAGATGCTCTGCTGATGTTGTTAGGTGAGGAATGAAGAATAAAGCGAACAAGCTTACATTTCGAATGAAAATATAATCTAATCAAAATCTAGTTAAGAAAGGAATGTTCATATTTTATATGTGACACATATGATCAAAACCTTAATAAATGTCTTAAGTAATGTACACAAGCAAAAACTGAGTTAAGTTAATTTCGAAGCGGTAATAAAATGCAGGGTTCTTTGATCTCTGAAGACACTTACCTCGGCATGAATATTTCTAGGATGTTTAAAACACGTTTAACAATGGAGCATGCATTCGATGTAAATGTTAATGATACTTAGCCATTTGTATGATAATTCTGGCCCTAAAAGCAGGTGAAAAATGTTTCATATACATAATGCAAACGTTTGATATAATTAACGATATTCTTTATCTCCATGTTCTTGAAAATGGAAACTATGGAAGGGTCCAAATATATTTTCTTTTCCCAAATTATAAAAACAATTGAACCAATTGACGACTAAGATGAATTTGTTTTAAGAAAAAAATAACTATATCGAAGTGTGGAAAAGAATCTGCTAATAATTGATTATTCTGAGTCATCTTTTTTTCGATAGTATTATTGATAACATTACTATTTACTAAAGCTAAATGGGAAAAATAAGACAATTATGTTACATATCTCCATTGTAAATTTAACTTTCACACCCCAAAACTTAAAAACAAGCCGTGTGAAACATTGTAATATCCTCCTTCTGTCAGTTCATATATCCATTAAAATGTACGTTATATTATCATCTTGTTAACAGTCACAGTATGATATAAATCACAACGCATTTATTCTACTGATTTGCTTGAGTTTACACAAGGTAGGTTTGGAGCATATGTAAGTAGTGAATGGTTTCAAAGGTATTTCTTAAATCGGGTTTAATATTGCAGAAATTAATAGATATTTATAGAACGGGGCATGTTTGATAAATATTTTGTAGTATGGTACATTTAACAATAATACGCTTGAAACAAAGAAACCTTCACTAAATTCCCGTATCAAGAAGGAGGAAAAAATTATTTTTTATTTATTTCATCTTACATCCAGATTCTAAAATAAGTATGTGACATACCCAAGCGTTCTTGTTACTCTGGACAAACCGAACTCTCATGAAACTTAGTATAGCTTCATCTCTTACAACATAATGATATTCAGCTATTCTATCTCTAATTTGCTTAAGTCAGTTTTGTTTGTCAAAGATTTATCTGATAACATTTATTCAGATTGTAGTTTATTTTCCCTGCTATTTGAAACTATTCTAAAGAGTTCTCTTTGCAAAGTCAACACAAGTCTTAAGTGAAGTTTTATATTTAATTGTATCACTCCTAAGGTGGTATTCTATTTGTTGTCTTCTGCTATGCTCATAGCTAATGTAGAACATTGATATTAAACTGATCCCAAAGTAGACGTAGAAAATTGTAATTCTTCTTTGGCTTTCTTTCAGCGATATTTTGGATGATATAAGGTGAGAACTGATCAACAGAGTGTATATTCTACTATAAATAATGTCAAGTAAATAGTACCTAAATTAATAAATGATGTGCCCTTATCCCTAAATCTAGCCAGTAAATGAAGATAAAATCCCGTTTAAATCAGCAAAGAAGCTCTTTGGTTTACATCTGCTTAAAATATTTCATTAGTACATGGAGGTTAATATATAGTAAACCAATGTTTGTTAAATATTTTTCATGATACGAGGAAAGAGCCTAGCGAACAAATTTTTGCTTACAAGATATACAACTTGCTTTCGTTTATTTCCCTGTTTGGACCCATACCCAAAGATAAATTTTAATCGATCACATTAGTTTAAATTCCATTCATTTCAGATTGCTGGTGTTTGAGCAAAAAGGAAGGTAAGAAAGAACACTTCGATGTAGTAGCTCCCTAAAAATCATTTTTGCATTTTTGCACATTCTATTGTCCATCTGTCTGTTTGTGTGAGTCTCTTTCTCATATATATATATATATATATATAAACATAGGTGCGTGAATCTAAGTATGTTGTATCAAGTATAGATGAAATTTAGATAATTTTATACAGGGGTCTGAAGAGGTTCAATCCTTTTCAAATCAAATGTTAACTGATTTTTTTTATATAAACAATGCGAAGAGTCTATATAGAGATAGATAGATAGATAGATAGATAGATAGATAGATAGATAGATAGATAAAAGTCGTAGACTAAGATGAGCATCCTAAACCAAAAGAGGATCCTAGACCAGAAACCCCCATCCCCCTCCCAAAGTTTCCCGAACCTTGGATTTATTTCTATTTAAACAATAAAATATTATATATAATGTATCATTATAATCCAATACGACATGTCGGATTTGATCTAGCAAACAAATTTTTTAAAAGATTTAATTCGATTAGACCAGCTTCAAAATATACTAGAATAGAACCTAAAATAATAAGCGATTGTGTTAAAAAGTTGGTTATCGCTTATCGAGCAAATATGGATCAGTATAGTTATTCGCAACTGCAAATGACGCACGAATAAGAGGTTGGGCAGATGATCCAATGACATTTATTGACAACATGGTTGATGTGTTTTTTGATAACGATATTTCTAAACATCTACTACTATAACTTACTAAAAAAAATTTAATTAGATATATAAATTACTATAGATATAATGGAAGTAAATAGATTTGATGAAGTAATTGACATGCTGTCAGGTTTTATTAAAATCGATGAAATTACTAATGATGACATCGACGATTTTATCAAGTATATTGACAATATTTTCTACTTTGTTACAATGGAGCCAATTTGCTATGAAAAACCATATTACATTAATATTTCCTGCGTATATTTTATTTGCCGAGTGAAATTGTTAAAGAATGTTTAGCTTTATTTTACTACAGAGAAACTGGAATTAATCGACCGGTGGATATGCAACTAATGAGAGATGTTGTAGATATTATTATTAGCAATCCGGAATTTCAAGTTTCCTTAGGTGAAATAGAATTTAAGATTTTATCGAAGAGTTTAGATATCGAATACTAATATATTTCTTCTCCTACTACTAACATAACCACATTTTATGATAATCTTTTTCATACCTGCTGACTCTTATTGGCAGAATATCTGTTAACATACTGTCAATAATACGAAACTAGCGTATTAAATCGTCCATATCATATTTTACACCTCGCAACTAAGATCGTATCTGATCAGGTAATTTTTTATGAGTGATAATTGCTATCTTACAAGCATTTTTTTTTTCGTCTCAAGTCGAGGCACAATTTTCTTACATGCTGTTGAAAGAGATACACCAACACCAGATATTATTAACAGAAACGTATTTAATGATGCCCCACTTGAAATTATGACAGAGCTGGTTATCAGCAGTGGCAAATGTGATATTACTCGAAGTATTTTACTGTAATACTTATGACATTGTTTTACACACCAAAGGTTTTTATGATAATATCTGTAATATTGCATTAGAGCGTCAACATCTTGTTTTGGAATTTCTTCTGACATATGATTGAAATTGATGATTTGTTTTTTCACTATACAATAATTGTTTACAGTTTAATACAATTTCAAAAACTGTAGCGCCAACAATCGAATCAAGAAACTCACGGAACTTATTATTGTTAGGATCAACTATAAAATCTGTGTCCTTGTCATAAACATCTGACGAAGTATTTTTATATCGTTCATCTGTCAAGCCCTCATTTTTCTATAACCAACTGTAGGAATCAAACATTTTTTCTACTTCACGTTCATAGGAATCTGTTTCATTTACTAAATTATCGTATTTTCTTTCTGTTTCATCAATAAACCCAAGTACCAAGCTTATTTGATTCAAAGTAAAATTTTTGAGGACAAGATATTGTCTGATAATTGTGTTTACGACTATGAAATTTTTTACCATTAATTTTTGGAGTATGTATATGTTAAGTTTGATAAGACTAACAGCATCAACTACTTTAACCAATAAATTTGCATATGATGATCTTGTGAACATTTTCACAACTTCATTGTAATAATTTCGTAATGACAATTGTCTAGAGCGTTGGAGTGATGGAAGTGGAATGTCGTCCTCATAACTTATGTCGTAATAAGAATCAATTTTTTCCCAACTGTGTTTGTAGGACTTCTTCAAAAAACTTCTTTTGCTCATCATCGTTGAGATAACTAATTTCATTGTCAAAATCATTGATTATCGCTATAAATTCATTAACAATAATTGGATCAAATTCTGGTTCTTTACGTATCATTGGTAGAATTGCGTTTTAGTACGCTTTAACAATTAACTAAGCATCTGGTGTTATGGTAACAATTTTAACTAGGGTTCCTTGTCGAGGTAGTACATACCGAGATATTTAAAAATACCTCGTTTTAAAAAACTATTATATAACTTTCTGTTTCTTTTTACTCCTATTATCTTAGATTCCGCTAGCTTGTCAAGACGATTATGATTTTTGTTTATTCATCTTTCTTTCCCCGCTTTTCCACCATGTGCTTGTGCTATTATTAAGTCCGATTTTATTATCAAATCTATATTGTTAAAGTCAAGCTCGAGCAATATATTTTTAAACACAATTTCAACATGTTTTTGTTCTTCTAGACAATCATCAGGATGACAGTAACTTCTTATAATATCAAAGTCTTCTATTGCTTTCAACAGTTGTGGTCCTCTCATATACATAACAAGAATATAAAAAAAAATTCTTCATCTGACAATAGAGAATTTATCATTGTAATTGTAAAATTTTTCTTGGTATTTATTACACGTGCTGATAGTGATTGGTCCCCAACATCTATTTTAGAGTTAAAAATATTATCAAAAAATTCTCTCTCAACGGTTATAATTGGTGGTTCTGACATTATTTTATAGCACTAGATTAAATTTGATCATCGAGTGTATATATTTGAAATGCAGTCATTCCTGGAAAAGGACGTTCATCAGCGACAACATAAACTCGGAAATATAAGTACTTGTTGACAGTATTTTCTGTCGGAATCGTAAAATATTGTGTTGTTGAAATATAAGTGTATGTTGTACTATATAATGTTGTCCAGTTAATATCATCGTTTGATCCTTCCAATTGCCAATTATAAATTCGGCCAACACTAGAGTTTAATCGACCTCGCAAATAAAATTGCCAAATAGCAACTGCAATTGGACACTTAATTTTGATCCAAAAATTTTCAACTTCTCTGTTGGTCGTCCACTCGTGTCTATTAGAGAAAGCGTAATAAGGATAATTTTCAGGATAATATGTTGATGCACTTACCTCAAACCCAACTCGATTGTCAGTTGCCTTAAAAAGTGTTGGAATATATCCAACATTGTTTTGGGTTTGTTTTACACCACTAGACAGACTGTCAACATATTTATTTGTCAGATCATTAGGGTTAACTGGAACATATGTCGTAGTTATTTTATCATTTCTCATGTTTATTTTGCCTGTCACTGGTCTACCAGATTTCTTAAAATATGGGGTAAGTTCTTCTTTTAACTGAGCATAACTAATAGCATCAGTTTCATTAGCTGGTGGCGAGGTTGTCGGTAATCCAGTTATTTTTAAATTTGATATAGACAGGTTACATGTCATTGTGTCACTGGCTTTGTTAAGTTTATTATCGTCAAAAAATTTTAGTTGACCATAACTCACCGCTTGTGTATTATCAATATTTGCTGGTGGATATGAAGTTTCTAACCCAATAATATTTTTACTCGACATGTTAATAATACCTGCAACTGTCCCACCGGTTTTATCAAGCTTGTTATTATCCACATACTTCAACTGCAAATAACTTACCGCTTGAGTTTGATTTAAGTTTGCCGGTGGATATTTGGTCTCCAAATTTTCAATTTTTTTTCCTGACATATTCAAGTTACCGCTTAAATTTCCTCCTGTCAGTGACAACTTGTTATCGTCGACGAATTTTAGTTGTGCATAATTCACCGCTTGTGTATTAGCGACATTTATTGGTGGATACTCCGTTTCTAAACCAAGTACTCGTTGATTTGACATAGACAGGTTTCCTGTCATCGTATCGACAGTTTTTTAAATAGCTTGATAAATCAATGCTGCCTTCTGTTATTGTACTTACAGCCGATGAATCTCCTAATGTTGTTCCAAATTTTGTATAATAGCTCATTATTTATGTATTGTTTAACAATTTTTTTTTTATATGTAAATTATATAACATAAAATTGTATAACAACGATGGCAAAATCGTCGATATTAAACTTTGATACAGAGAGGTTGGTAAAACATAAACATAACAATGAACTTCCAGATTGTCATTATCTTATTGTTGGAAGAACTGGATCGGGAAAAACAAATTTGCTTATGAATTTACTGCTGGGCAATAATTTTAACTACGATCGAGTTTATATTTACACAATTAACCCACAACAAGATAAGTACGAGCTACTTAGAGAATATAATAACAAACTTCGTGATGATCTTGAGGCTGGTGAAGATTTTTTTATTATCAAACAACCAGAAGAATTTGTTCCAGTTAATCGACTTGATTCAGATGTTTTTTGATAATATTCCGCTAAACAATGAAGAAATGAAGAAAATCAAATCATATTTTTCACTATCACGTAATAAGAAATGTAATTCTATGTATCTCGCTCAAGGTTTTTATAATGTTGACAAATTTATTCGGCGAAATACTGGCTGTTTTATATTATTTCCAGGACTGGACAACGTTGACGTTAGAAATATTGCAAACGAACAATGAGGCGACGTAACAAAAGATAAATTTATTGAATCATATCATCACACAACTAAAGACAAATATAATATTTTCTTATTTGATAAACTCGCATGTGATCCAGCTAAGATGTTTTGTTGTTGTGTTGACAAATTTCTCAAGACAAATTTTATAGAGCGTATAAAAACTAACAATGGACGAGCATAACAAAATCGAATTACTAAAGAAATTTATTACAACTCGAGCAGCTTTTAAGAAAAAAGTGGAAGAAGCTCGCCGAGGACAAGTTCAAGCGGAAGAAGAAACTGCCAAACTTTTTAAGCCAGTTACCGAAGCAGCACTTGGCAAGCAACCAGAAGTGCCAACAATATCTCCAGAAGAACTAAAACAAAATACAAGAAAAAGGCTTGTTGGGTTTACTAGGAGAAAGATCGAAAGAAGAAACTAAAAAATTTGTAACTGAACTTGTAAAAAATATTCCTGATCCCGCTGCACGACAGGACGAATTTAACATGTTAATGAACAATCCCCTTGCGCTTCAACATGCGATAGCGAGATTGACGGTTAATCCAGCTGAGTTAAAAAAAAGTTGATAAAAGATGTGTCAGAACAAACTAAGGAATTATCTGAGCAACAAAACATGATACAAGAAAGTATTCTAGAAAGTATACCTCTTCAAAGCTTTACACAAAAAAGCTAGAGAGGAAATACATGATGATGAGTATAATGAATGTATTGAAAACTATTTGTCAGGAGAAAGTTTTGGCAATTTTAATAACTTTGGAAAATGGTCAGAAGATGGTTACAAAAAACTAGAAAAAATTTTAAAGAAAAAATATGATGATTTTAGCAGGGCTGAAGAAGCGATTAAAAAAGCTACAACAAATACAGAAATGCTAGATATGTTGAATAGAATGAGAGAGGGAATTATTGCTGAAGTAATGTTTCAAACAGCACAACAGTATAGAACTAAACCAGGAGGTTATGGTAAAGGTTGGTATTTCAAAAGATTATTCGATCAGTATGAACGTAAACGAGATAAAAGATTATCAGAGGAAAAAGAAACCACCGGATCTACTCAGAAATAGTTGACAGATTATTGCTATTGATATCATCTAAAGAAGCAGGTAATGAAAGCACTGAAATCGACAACGAAATTATTGATATACTAGATCATCTTAGATCGAGCGGATTACTAACATCGTCCGAGTATGAAATTTTACACCGCGATTTAATTTAATCGAGGCGATCTTATATAATATCAACAACATTGTTACTTGACTCATCACAAACAACGAGTGACAGCACAAACTTTTCTGTCTACTATAATCCACCAATAATACTAGATCGAAACAAACAGTACGAAATCGGGTTAATTTCTGCCACAGTATGGCACTGTATGGCAAATGTAAAAAAAATGTAACGATGACTTTACATTTGATTCTGGAGCATGGGAATCAGCTAAAATACCACAGGGAGCGTATAACGTGACTGATATTAATACAACGATAAAAGAACTGATCTTCACCTTTAGTATTGCGGGTAATTTCTGAACTATAATACGCTACGAGCTAGAATTACATTAAAAAATGATTTGTTAATCGATTTTTCACCAGCAACTAGTATTGCGTCGTTGATAGGATTTGCATGCAAACAATACTGATCAACCACAGAACAAACTATAACATATGACGGTGACCTGCCAGTAAATATAACTGACGTAAACACAATATTAATTAATAGTTCTATCGCGCCAGGGTCTTACCCAGCTAGAGGCAGCCAGGGTCAAACGATCTGTAGTTTTTCACCAGATGTTCCACCAGGATCACTAATGCAAATTACTCCTCGACAAATAATATATTATCCAATAACTCCTGAAAATCAAATAACGAGTATAACCATGCAACTAAAAGATCAATCTGGTAGACAAATAGACTTTAACAATGAAATTGTTGCATATTACTTACACCTACGCGCACAATGACCTTAAATTTTGTAAACCTAATTTAATAACAGAGATGAGACAAAAAATGTTTATAGAAGAAAAATTGTAGGTGGATTTCTTGGAAATATATTTACTAAAATTATTGAAAATGTTCCAGGAACTGCACGTAAAGTAGCACCAATTGCACTTGACGCAGGTAAGGTTGCTGATAAAATTAAAGGCCAATCTGCACCGACTGTCGCAGTCTTACGTTGATCTCCCTCAAAAAATTAAAAACAAAAAATGTTGTATAAATGTCAGAAACAATGATAACGAATGCAACCGTTGGGCAATTTTATCTGCCAGACATCCTCAGAGTGATCATCCTGATAGAATTGAAAAATATTTTCCGTACAAAGACGAGCTAAATTTTAGTGGAATAATATTTCCTGTAGCAGAAAATCAAATGCCAAAGTTTGAAAAACAAAATAATATTTCAGTAAATGTCCTCGGACTAGATGAAAAAGAAAATGTTTATCCAAGATATATTTCAGAAAATGCTACACAAAGAAAATAAATGTATTATTTTATAAAGGACATTATTGCTGGATAAAAAACTTTAACGGCTTAGTTGGCAAACAATATAATAAAATTAAAAACAAGACATATTTCGTTATAGATGTTTACAAGGTTTTCCTAAAGATGAAAACTGCAAGAACATCTCAAATACTGTGTCACCGTTCAAAGAATAACCATGCCAGGAGAGAATGAAAAAGTGTTAAAATTTAAAAATTAATATCCCGTTTGTTATTTACGTTGATTTTGAGTGTCTTCTTGTTCCTGTGGTCGGCGCAGAAAATAATCCAAATAAATTAAGTACAAGAAAAATACAGCAACATGACCCTTGTGGAGCAGCTTATAAAGTAGTTTGTTGTGCTAATGATAATTTTTCAGGTCCAATAAAGTTATACAGATGTAAAAATGGTGAGTCTGAACGTCCGGCCGTATGGTTACTAAAACATTTGATAAACGAAGTTAATACGATCTCTAACAAATTATTCAAAACAGCTCCAATGAAAATAACATCCAAACAACAACTTGATTTTGATAATGCAGTTAACTGTCATATCTGCGAGAAGTTGTTAGGCGATGATAAAGTGCGAGATCACTGTCATCTGACCGGTCAGTATCGAGGAGCAGCTCATAACAGTTGCAGTTTAAAATTTCATGCTCCACATTTTATTCCTGTAGTTTTACATAACGTTCGTGGCTATGACAGTCATATCATTTTAGAAGCTTTTGGCAATGAAGAAATTAAATCTAAACTAAACTTAAATAATACAATAAAATGTATCCCAAACAATTTTGAAAAGTATATATCAGTCACGTTCGGTAAATTACGTTTTATTGACAGTCTGCAATTTATGGCAGCACCATTAGATGAGCTAGTAACAGCTTGTAGTAGTTTCTCTAATCTAAAAGGTTGCTTTGGTGAAAACTAGGTCGATCTGACAGAAAAAAAAGGTATCTGTCCGTATGACCATCTCGATGACTGGAGCAGACTTAATAAACGTTCTCTTCCTGATAAAGATAAATTTTACTCGCAACTCAAAAATGAAAATATTACATACGACGAGTACAAATATGTACAAGATATTTGGAATAAATTTAGTTGTAAAACATTGGTGATTATCATGATTTATATTTAAAAACAGATGTATTACTACTAGCAGATGTTTTTGAAAGTTTTCGTCACGTTAGTCATAAAAATTATGGATTAGATCCCTGCTGGTATTATTCTGCTCCAGGTTTGTCTTGGGACGCTCTACTAAAAACAAGTAATATAGAACTGGATCTCTTGACAGATGTTAATATGTTTAATTTTATTGAAAAAGGTATCAGAGGCGGATTTAGCGTTATAACAAAAAAATATGCAGTAGCTAATAATAAATATCGGAAAAAGTATGATAAAAATCTCCCATCAAATTATATTATTTATCTAAACTGTGTGAATTTGTATGGATATGCAATGTCAGAGCCAGTGCCGTGCAGTGGATTTCACTGGATAACTCCAGATCAATTTCTTAAAGAAACTGAAAAAGATTTATCTAAAAAAATTTATAATAATTTTTCAAATATTTCATACTTTGTTGAAGTTGATCTAGATTATCCTAGTTCGTTACATGATCTGCACAACGACTACCCATTTTGTGCAGAGTCTATGATAATAGATTTTAGTTTACTATCACCTGAACAACGAGCAACGACAACAGCAAAAAATTCGATTGTTAATAAGTTAGTTCCAAATTTTTTAAATAAAAGAAATTACGTGATGCATTACAAAAATTTAAAACAATCAGTAGATGCTGGACTAATTCTGAGAAAAGTTCATCGCGTACTAAAATTTAATCAATCAATATGGATGTCAAATTATATTGATTTAAATACGAAACGTCGTGCTGTGGCTAAAACTGACTTTGAGAAAAACGTTTTCAAGTTAATGAACAACTCAGTGTTCGATAAGACAATGGAGAATATCAGACGGCGAGTAAATATTGAAATTGTAAATGATATAAATCGCAGAAACAAATTAGTTAATGATGATGGTTTTGTTAGCATGAAAATATTTAATGAAAATCTTGTTGCTATACAACGACGAAAGACATTTAAAGTTAAATAAACCAATTTATGTTGGTACAGCTGTATTTGATATCAAAGTGGCTGATGTATGATTTTCACTATAATTTTACCAAAAAGCAGTGGCCCGATTCGGAGTTGTTATTTACTGATACAGACTCGCTAGTTTATAATATAAAATGTGAAGATGTCTATTAAGATATTTATAACACCGTGACCTATTTGATTTATCAGATTATCCAGAAAGTAGTGGATTTCATGATGATGCAAATAAAAAAGTTATTGGCAAAATGAAAGATGAGTTTATGTTTGTGCCAGTTAGAGAAATTGTCGGACTAAGAAGTAAAGTGTATGCCGTAATTTTAGATGACAATAAACCGACAAAAAAGCAAAAGGTATTCCTCGTGGGTATGTAAAAATATGTATGAAATTTGACAACTTTAAAGCAGCGCTAAACAATAATGTCAGCTTTATTAAGACAAATGTTACCAGAACAAATCGTCACAAACTTGAAACAGATACTATTATAAAACGTGGACTAAGCAATTTTGACGATAAGAGATACTGTGAGGACGGTATTAATACACTAGCTATTGGACATTATACCAGTACCAGCAGTGACATTTTTAATTAATTTTGTCTAAACTTTCGAAATAATGTCCGAAAATTTAACATTAGCTGATGGAGTTAATAGCAAAATCAAAAAATTGATGATTGACGGCCAGCAATTATCATTTGAATTTAATGGTGAAATTTCAGATATCTGTTTTAGTAAATTTGATAGAATTAAACTCTCGCTTATCAGATCAGATGACAGTAAATATTTTGATTATCTTGAAAATTTAAGTGACGAACTTATGATGAAATACAATAATTTTCATGATCCGATCAGCCAGCAACAATGCCCAAAAATTAATATCGACTTAGACCGGTCAAAAGTTTTTGTAAAAGGTAGTAAGTATCTTCTCAGTAAGATAGCAATGAAAGAATTATTTGAATGTCATCGAAAAGTAAGCGGAAGAATTAAATTTTATTTATATAAATATGACAATAAATCATATTTAATAGAAGCAGTGGATAGGTTAGTTATTGGTGAAGAAATATAACTCTGTCTGTCTTATTTGTGTTTTTAAAGGGAGATAATACTGTCTTCCAGATAGCGTAAATCGTCTGTGGTTATCAGACATAGCATATAGTATAGCTAATGCAGGGCATTTATCAATTTCCAGACTGAGAAAGTCTGTCTGTCTGTAAGGCGCTGTATCAATGAAAATCATCTGCTATGAAATAATATAGTAATTTTATAACCTTAGAATGAGAAATAATATCTTTATATACAAGGCCATAATAAAACAGGTGTTCTATATTGATTTTGACACAATAGCTGATTCCTCAGTAGTTTGGGACAATACAAAGGCGGAATGAAGAGCATTTATCGATTTTCAGACTGCGAATAAGTCTGTCTGCTGTATCGATGATTTCGTTTTATATACTTTAGACTGTAATATTTTTAACCAGAGCAGATGTATAAAATCTAGATTTCTCGATTAATTTTTTTATAATGTTTTTAAAATTTAAAAAAATGTAATGCTAATCACTTATAGAAATTTCTTGTTAGGTAACTATATAATAATTTTTGAACATATTTTTATAACTGAATTTCATGGCTCAGTGTTAGAATCTTGGATTCTCATACTGACGCCCTAGGTTCGGTTCCCGTAACAGACGTAATCGACGCGTAGGCTCTGGAATGTCAATTTTTCTAAAGGATGGGGGGTTTGGAGAAACCCTCGAAATTCAACAAAAATAAACACTCTCCCACCATGTCACCACGTGGTGGGTGCACTTTTGCACTCCCCGGGGTTGATTATGGGGGGAGAGTGTACAAAATCTGTTGGACGTAGATAAGGCCCCCCGTTTGTATGTTCCGTCCATAATTAAGTTTTATGTAACTGTGCAGCCTTTAATTAAGTTTATAATTAAGATTATGTGTTGTGCAGTCCTCATATATAATGCTGTAAATATGCTATAATCATGTGTTTGTGCCGTCTATAAAAACAGTCCCTCTGAGAACTATTATTTTTATTTTTGCTGTTTTAAACAAATATTTATAGTAGAAGATGTTTAAAAATATCATTATCAAATGAAGAATCAACCATGTTGTCAATAAATGTCATTGGATCATCTGCCCAACCTCTTACTGGTTCCTCATTTTCAGCTGTGAATAACCATACTGATCCATACTTGCTCGATAAATGATAACCAACGTTTTTAAAACAATCGCTTATTATTTTAGGTGCTATTCCAATATATTTTGAAGCTGATCTAATCGAATTCAATCTTTTAAAAAATTTGTTTGTTAGATCAAATCCGACATGTCGTAGTGGATTATAATGATACATTATATATAATATTTTATTGTTTAAATAGAAATAAATCTAAGGTTCGGGAAACTCTTTCCACCTCTCCAAATTTGGGTGGGGGATGGAGTTTCTGGTCTAGGATCCTCTTTTGGTTTAGGATCCTCATCTTAGTCTAATACGATAGATAGATAGATAGATAGATAGATAGATAGATAGATAGATAGATAGATAGATAGATAGATAGATAGATAGATAGATAGATATTACAAAATTGCATACAGTTATATCTTTGAAAAACACAAATTATACATGAAGTAAAAGGGTGCTTCAAACAATTGAAATTGCATCTGCAATTAGATTATCGTTTCCATTAGTGTCAATATTCTATTTTTGTAACGTCACACTCACCAGTAACAGTCTCTTCTTGCATTTAATGTTGTCAGTGAACTTAACAGACTGTGATAAATGAATACAATAGACAAAGAAGGGGCTGAATATGGTAGCCAAAATGTTATAATGCCAATAACTGATGAAAACATTCCTTCTCAACTGTGGAATAATTTATTTGTTATCTTCTAAGGATTTTTAAAAATAACACTCTGGATGATACACATCACGCTTTATTCTTGGAACAATAATCCCTATATTGTTTGCATCCACTGCCATTTTAAATGGCCGACTTACATTAGGAGAGAGATGAATGAGCAGGTACACTCTTGAGTACAGTAGTCAATTTATCAAAAGCTTCCTGACATTTTTCAAACCAATGAAGCCTGGTCTTCTTTCTCAATCAATTGGTCAGGTGTTCAGCAGTTATAAAAAATGTAGATTAAAATTTCCGATCTTGTACAGTTATGCCAAAAAATCACTTCAGTTGCTATTTACTGATAGGCACAGGAAAATCAGAGATAGACTTGACCTTAACTTGTGTAGGGTCATCTTGACTTTGTCCCAAAATGTGTCCTAAAGATCTAACACAAACGCAGCAATACTCATTGTTACTTATATTAATTTTTAACCTTGTATGACTCTCTTGATCAAATAATTTACGAACAGATTCCAAGTGATCATTTCCAGTGACGATATAGTTAACGTTGACATTGATGTAAGAGTCAATGTAATGTGAACTAGACGTTATTGTACTCATTAAATGCTAGAAGCTTGAATGAGAATGAAAACATTTCATACCATCTTGCATTTCGAGTGCCTAAATTTCCTTTGCAGTTTCTGTGAACGGAATTTGCCAGAATCCTTTCAAATGGTCAAACCTGGTGACATATTGAGCACTTCCAATTTTGTTAATGCAGTCAGCGATTTTTGGTATTGGAAATGATTCGAATTGTGTAACACTTTTCATATTGTTTAATTGATGCAAATGCGAAAAGAATTATCTAGCTTTACCACAAGAATGCATGGTGCGATTTAACTTGCTTAGATATATGAAATCATTCGCCAGCAAATCTACCAAACCAAAACTGTATTTTCCGGTTTGCTCAAGAGATCTAGGACTCTATCTTTGTGTTCATGTCGTACATTAAGATAATTTTACCTTAACAGAGTGAAGATTAGTTCTCCCTACTTCACAAGTATTTGACAGTTTATGTTTGAAATCAGAAACATAGTCAAAAAATTAATTTGTTTAAAGACGTTTCTTTTTCAACAACTTCCATGCTCCATGGACAGTATGCCCGAAACCTATTTGATAACTATTGGAAACCTAATGATTCTTGAACTGATTCCCTAAGATCAAGCAACATTAAATCATCCAATTGCGCACTGACCAACCGTCACCAGTAGTCTAACTTGCATTTAAATCTCTTATTTTTATTGGAATTTCTCTCTCTCTCTCTCTCTCTCTCTCTCTCTCTCTCTCTCTCTCTCTCTCTCTCTCTCTCTCTCTGTAACTACAACTGCTTTTGCTTATTTCTCTCTCTCTCTGTCCTCTTCGTGCAATTGTATTATTGGTATTTCTGTTTTCTGTCTTTGAAGCCAAAGCTTTATGAACTTATTTCCATCATTTCTTATTTGTATTTTTTTAAAATTTCAAATCTGTTACTTTCATTACAAAGAAAAATACAGA
Source organism: Megalonaias nervosa (assembly GCA_016617855.1). Lineage (NCBI taxonomy): Eukaryota > Metazoa > Mollusca > Bivalvia > Unionida > Unionidae > Megalonaias > Megalonaias nervosa. The sequence goes on from JAECUM010011970.1 coordinate 32,194, forward strand.
ATTATGGATCCAGCTCAAAGAACTTTTATCAAATAAAACAATATTTTTCATCAAATGTTGGACCAACCTTTAAATTTTTGCATCGCTAGAGAAGTCTAGGCTTAAGACAAAAACATATTGTTAGGCAAGCTGAAACAATTGGTATAAATCTTCCTGGGTTAGATTTAAAATAAAGTTCTCCACTTTCGATGGCATTCTGAAAGCTTGTTAGCTTAAATATAGATCTGTCATATATGTCAAATTAAAATACCTGGACTTAGGAAATTCCGAAAAAGTGAGTTTAAATCTTGCAAATGAAATTTTCTACAATATTTCAGAACAAAAATATGTATTGCTTAAATTAAGTAACAGAAAAGAGCAAGAAAACAACAAGTTTTGTAAAATTCAACAAATACTTTTTCCCTTGAATACGAAGTGAAAATTTAACAAGTACTTACAGTAGTGTAAATTTAATCACAGCATTCTATTGTTTCTATCATAAGCCTGATTATATAGAATATATTCTGAGTGAATTCCATCTGAGTTCCGAATCAATTCAAATGTTAAACGTGTTGATGATCTAGGAGATTTGATGTTGGGTCATTTTCCATCCAGTTCGTAAACAACTTAGGTCTGGAACAGTCTTAAAGGTCTAAAACAACTAGAAATTGGACTCAAAATATGTAAGCAGCCTATTTATAACTTACAAATACGGCAAAAATGTCCTTACTGAGGCAGGCCAATGACTCAACTACTCTGTCAACTAAGATAAAGCCCAGTTAAAAAATCAAATTAAATAAATGAAATATACATGACATACGTTTGTACAATTAAAAACGAATGATTTAGAAGTCAAACATTTGAAAAAGTCAGTGACTGAATCGGAATTTAAGCCAGTTCATTCAGGTATTCAAGAAAGGTCAGTTTTAGGACACTATTCCTCCCTCTTTAGACAAACTAACATGCTGGTGATTTGCTTAGTGTTTCGATATTACTTGTAAGTTATAGTTGTTTGGTATGTTCGTCACAAATGTTAGTCATGTTTAGAATAAATATTTTGAAACTATATAGGTCTTCTCTAGCAAATATCTCGTAAAGCTTAACCCATTTAAGTTGATGTGATGTTTTTTATGACTAGATCGTAAGATTTCGTCCGAAATCTAATGTTTCAAACTGTAGCAATGCCAAATGTTGATCACATAAGTATTTCAGCATTTGAAATCATGGAATTAGTCATTTGAAAACAAAATGAATTTACGTATGCAAAAGGTTTTTGACCAATTATACGTATAATTTATGCAACCCTATTTAGAGGACAACAAATGTCTGGAAACGTTGTCCTTGAGACGACGCAGGAAAAAAATACCAATCACTTCAATACAGACTTTACAATAATTGCCAGTATTGAACATCTGTACAAGAAACCACGAGACACGATAATAGCATACATTATATACATTGTACAACATTAAAAATTTAAATTACCAGATCGTATTTCTTATGTATTTTGTAACGTATATGTAATTTAATTACTTGTTTGTTAGTTTTAAAAAAAAAAATTTATTTTTTATTTTGTTCCATTCCATGTTATTGTAATGATACCTTATTCACTGGATTTGACATTTTTCCAGAAAATTCAGTTCAGTTCTTTTTAGCCGTATAAACAGGCAGTAGCTTCTTTACATTGTATCAATCGGTGACCTAGATTCACTTTCTAGTAAACAACTTTTTTTATTTTCTTATATGCATTCTCTGTGAAGAAATCATTGATTTCAGTCAAGGTCATATCTGGCCTATGTGATAATAAACTTGTAGCCTTTTTCGCGTAGCTTGGACTAAGCGATCACGTGACCCATCACGAGGGTCTGAATTGCGTCTTAGGCTTAAAACATAGTTCATAGTGATTTTTTCTCAGTCGTAATTAATACTTTAGGAGCTGAAAGGTATTTTTTGTTGTTGCCAGTTTGATTTGAATATTTATACCTTTCGGAATTAACAATTTATTTTCCCTGGAAACCACTTGTGTTCATTCAAATTCTTTGACAAAGACATTTATTGGAAATTTTTCGGAATTCTAAGGCCGGATTATTATTCTTGGTGATTCAACAAGGAACTGTTGACACTTCAACACAAAAGAGGTTATAGAAGACGTCATCGCCTTCCATCTTGGAACTTCATCGGGATTCGAACTGTGATTCACTTAGGACTTTTTATTGTCAGGACTTATATTCATTAATTCTAGGGTTAATTTTGATTAGATTCATAAACCGTAAGTCCATTTTCATATTTTTGCCTTTTTTTTCTAGGGAAATAAATTATTTGTTCAATTTTACAAAGCTTGTTGGCTTCACTCTTTTATTTGTTACTTTTGTACAAGCCTTGACACGTAACAATTACCACTTCTCACTGCCATTCCAACAAGTTATCGTAGGAGTAAAAGACATAATTTTGAAATTCCAAATTTTAATTAGATATATCAAAGTATGTAAAATTGCGATCAAACATCTGTGCACTAACATTCCTGAAAATGCAAATCTTGCTCCTTTAGTTCCTAAATATAACTTTAAAAAAATTTGCACCTTTTCA
>JAECUM010011972.1:0-126205 GCA_016617855.1 Megalonaias nervosa
ACCCTAACCCCTAACCCTAACCCTAACCCTAAACCCTAACCCTAACCCTAACCCTAAACCTAACCCTAAACCCTAACCCTAACCCTAACCCTAACCCTAACCCTAACCCTAACCCTAAACCCTAACCCTAACCCTAACCCTAACCCTAACCCTAACCAACTATATAATTTGCACACATGACCACACTACAACCACTGACTTTTTAAGTACTAAGTTCCTTAACACGGTCAGCAATTTCCTTTTTGATAGTTTCCATTTCTGACTGCTTGTGCAGTTTCTCTTTGTTCAATGCATAGGCTTGTGTAACAAAGAAGATTTTTCCAGTAGCTTCTGCCATTTCATATAATTTGTCCGATGTTTTCTTAAGATGCTGGATGCTGTCCTCAATCCTCCTGAATATTCAGTAGCAATCGGAGTGTACGGAGATTGCCAAAGCCCACTTTCTCTCTCCGATACACTTTGCGAAAACATATCGACTGACCTCGCATATACCGATTTGCATAATTTATGCATACCTGAAGTTGTCCATGGCAGACAAAATCGATTTCTGGAATAACTTTGACGTATGATAAGATGCATTCACACGGCATCTTAAACTCGTCCACCACGAAAGTATGCTGCATGTCGCTACATCTAATGTTTTTATATCTGCTGTCATGTGATTGCTCACTGAAATGTTACAGGTACATTTTCACACAGATGTAAGTACATTGTGTAGAAAACAGCCTTTTTCTGTTAACAGACATATGGAAATATCTGATTGGTCACGTTTTGTAAACCACCTAATAGCAAACAGTTTTATTTTGATTACATGATGTAATGGTATGAAAAGAAACTTTCAAACATTTGTTTGTCAATTAATTCTATATTTTTCAAGGACTGAGGCTTATTTTCAAGGACTTTTCAAGGTAAAAACAATTGTCAAGTACTTTTCAAGGAATAACTGATATTCAAGTACTTTTCAAGGTACTGTGTGAACCCAGTTATGGTGAGAAATATTTGTCGTTAACTAATTAACCCCTGGCGCCACGTTTGTGAATCAGGAAGTAGTATCTTTATTTCAAGCTCTGTAGCAGCAAGGTCATTTAAGATGGGTCATATTACAGAAAAGTAGACAGACATAGCTCTACAAAGATACCAAATATTATGGACTTTCTACTTGCATAAAAAATACAGAGGAAAAACGTACTTTTTGAGACCTGATTTTTTTTACATTGAAATTCGCCCATTGTCGGAATCGGATTTTGAGTCCAGATTTTAGACTTTTTTGGCCTCAGATGTAAAGCAGACTGGTCTGAACTGCACACAGACAGGCAATTCTTTGCAAAAAGTAGGATAAGTTGGGGATTTCAAGTATAAAGTGGCCAGGACATGAAAATGATGGGTCCAACTAGTCATCAGGCTAAACGGAGATCTCCAGGATGCAGATTTATTTTGATGTATTCAGAAGCAGCCTCCAAAATGTATTTCCTACTCACATTTCAGGCAAAAATGACAAAAATCTCCAAGGGTTAATGAATTAAATGCATATTTAATAAGACATGCTAATTCAGTAACTCTGGGTTGGGGTGAATGACCTGCCATCATGGTTGCATAATTCAGATGAGCAAATATCTCAATTCCTAGTCATTCTCTTGCGGCACTGTGATTAGGTTGGTCAAAGATTTCCAATTTGAGTGGAGTAATCAGGATGAGGAGGCACTTTGATTCTTTTTATTCCTGTATAACGTTCAGAACCTGAGATTCTGGAGAAGTGTATACATTTGGCAATTCCACTCAAAAGAAAGAGCATCAATTATCCAAGCCTTTTGGTTCTAGGACTGGTGAAACAAATGCTGGGATTTTGACATTCCACCCTGTCACCAGTAGGTTAATCTTAAACCGATCCCATCGAGCATCTATTGAGTAAAAACTGAGGGATGAAGAGACCATTCTATTTGTACGAGTTCCTTCTTGCACGACCATGAGTTTGTTAATACATTAGCCGGCCAAGGATATGCCAAACTTAAATGTGGATTGTTTTTTTCTGAGGACACCACTTCAGAAAATAAGAAACAAAAATACATCGGTCTCAGTACTTGTTCTGCTTTGCTGTTTGAGGCAAGTCACCAAAGTGAAGTTATCAGACGGAATGAGAACCCCATTCTCATATACATGGACATTCTATAGTAATAAATGAAAAGCTTTCAAAATTGATGATGTTGATATGTAAATGATGATCGTGAGGATGCCACACTCCTATGGCATCCCGAAATGGTTGGAGATTTGCTCACCTAATCTTCTGCCTTCATAATACATTGTGAACATGATTACATGCAGAGGTATCCCTGATATGAGCCCAAAGTGGTTTTTCTGCCTTTGAGATGCAACCTCATGTGTAGATTGTGAAAGTTGGTCCAATAATCAAAGGTTCTGCATCCATTTGGACCACATAATCATTGTTATGAAAGCCCAAGAAAGCGACCAAGAACTAACAATCTGGCTTATCAATAAACAAAACTCAGTAGGCAAAGGAATTCTCTAGCAGACGGATTGCTCCATATAGACAAGGAATCTACCATTGCATGAATAAAATTCTTGTTCCTAGGCTAAACATTTTCTTTTTACTTGAGCACTGATTCCAGACCTAGTCGGCCAAATCATGAAAAGGTAAGAGGTTGGAGATGTCCTTGTTGACACGAAGATTGAAAACAAAAAGGAGAGTAACAAGTAAACCATGTCTTACTCCAAAAAATAACTAAGCTGCTGTTGTAGGTGAATCATAGAACTTCTGGAAGCTGCTTGAGAGTGGAATGAAGTCATGTCTCTTGCAAGTCCACAATGACTGCATAGTCTTCTTAATAGACAGCATTAGAACCTGTCATTGCATTCCATTGCAAACTTGGAACTTGAAATTTACAATGTATGCAGTCCCAAAATGGAAGTAGAAGTACCTTGTCAGATTGTATAAGAAATTGAAAGCAGATTCTTCTGAAGGCAATGATCACCTGATATTAGAATTGTAGACCTGGCAGGTTATGCAGAGGAAAACGGGGGACAGAACTGCAATGGATGTGGGTGGAAAACTTCACTCAATATAGTAAGATCTAACAACAATCAGGGAACTTTATGGCCATGTTTCATTGTTTTTGGGTTAAGATGGTGAAGCCAATGTCTCCTGTGCTACCTTCGAAGTAGCTGAAGAAGAATGTCAAGAATGGCAGCTCTCTTCACTTGCAGCGCTCATAGGTGTCACTAAACAGAGGCTCTCCTGGGCAGCTGAGGCTTGAAGGCAAGTGAGAATAGACATCTCATGAAAAATGAGGCTCAAAGATGGGCACTGTATGCCAGAAGTATCTTAAGGTACTATACGGGTAAGAATGATCCATGAGGGCGCCTATAGGAAGAGCATGGCAGCACTACATGGGTAAGACTGATCCATGTGAGTGCCTGTATAGTCTTGGCATTGTCCGCAGGAAGTGCTTGCAGTGATATGCAGGTTAGTCTGTTGTACAACTGGTTTCACAAAGTTGCTTTTTGTGCGTTACAGCAATAAATTGGGCACTGCATGCAGAAAGTGCCCAGCAGAAACGTGTGAGCTGTGGAACTGGTCAAAGTTCATTTCCTGGTGGCTGATACTGTGTGATGGATTGTGGTCATGGCCCACTGCGATCAGTTATATAGCTGTGTCCAGTCATGAAGGAACAAGGCCATCTTGGCAGGCATGATGTTGCCTAATTATTGCGGTTAAGATGGGATATTAATCCATGCAGCCAGTCCATAATTCTGGTATGTGAGACTGTAACTGAAGCTGCTGCTTCTCTCAATCCCACTCCCCAGTAACTGACATGGTTTCAAACCCTTGCATGCAAGCTGATGTTTAAGTTCCTCAAGTTATGCTTCTGAGACTTCTCTTTATTTCCCAAAAAGCTGCCAACCACTGACTTCTGTCCATAATATGGAAGTCCAACATATATTCAAGTAATGACAACCAGAGAAAACTACACATGTTGAGTGGCAGTCAGACTGGCTTTGCCCATAGACTAAATGTGAGAAACACAATAGAGCAGTCTATATATACATGTAAAACTGACATCTCCAATCTTTTCTGAATAGAGACAGTGGTAAATTAAGTTGTCAAAGTAAAAACTGACATCTCTAATCTTCTTCGCATAGACTGCAACTACAATATGATGACTTCATAATTATGACACTAATTGCACATACACCTGCAGATGTAATTCTCATTTGCATGCCACCAGTTGTTGCTGGTTATGAAAACTGGTTCTAGTTGATTACATAATGTGAAATTACTATGAAAAAAAGTAGGCATATAAAAATGTTCAAAATTAGAAATTACACAAAATACCGGCCTATTAAATCTAACCACAGAATGTCCATTTAAATAAATCTGAGGGCCTCTGGCACCATATCCTAAATTGTAGACTGAACCACATGGAAGGAAAATCTCACATCAAACTTTAAAATCTCCTGATTGTATCCCTCTGGGTAGTCATGTGAATGCAACCCAAGATAAAATACAATTGTATCCTAACCTTCTCAACACTGTAAGGGTTATAGGTCAAACATCTTAACCATGTACCTTCTCTTTCAGCAGTGACCCAAAAACAAAGAGACTTGACATCTGGTGAAGGTTATCCATGTAAGGCTACAAAATCAACTCATGCTTTACCATTATGATCAAATGTAATAAGGAGTACAGTCAACATATTTATGAATAACAACAATTGGCTAATTGTATAGTATGCATGTTTCTAAGTAACAGCAATGGGTTAATTATATAATCAATCTGATTAAAATCAGACCTCCACTGTTCTGGATGAAGATCTGACAGCAACCGCTTAGGGGTCATGTTCTGGTTACCTTTGAGTTAGCCAACTGAAATGCAGCTTTCAGAAATTTTAAAGGGAATCAATCATTAGGCACACAATGATGCTTTTCAGCTGTACTGCTCAGTCTCTCAAACATGAAGATATAAGGCTTCATCTGATTGGCTGATACAATTAACAGTTATGGTAATAACACCAGTCACCAGAACATGACCCCTACGCGGTCACTGTCAGATCTTCACATAGGCCAGTGAAGATCTGATTTTAATCAGATTGATTGTATAATACACATGTGTCTAAATGACAGCAATGTCTAATTGTACAATATATACGTGTCTAAATGATAGCAATGGCTAATTGTATAATTAATATACATGTGTCTAAATAACAGCAATAGGCTAATTGTATAATATACATGTTGTTACATGTCTAGGCTCGTACAAAGCAACAAAGAAAAGAGTGAAGCCAACAAGCTTTGTAAAATTTAACAAATAATTCATTTCCCTAGAAAAACAAGGTAACAATATGGAAAAGGACTTATGGTTTGTGAATCTAATCCAAAAATTAATCCTAGAACTTATAAATATAAGTCCTGACAATAAAAAGTCCTAGTAAGTGAATCACAGTTCGAATCCTGATGAAGTTCCAAGATGAAAGGCAATGATGTCTTCTATAACCTCTTTTGTGTTGATGTGTGAACAGTTCTTTGTTGAATCACCAAGAATAATAATCCAGCTTTAGAATTCCGAATAATTTCCAATACATGTCTTTGTCCAAAAATTTGAATGAGCACAAGTGTTTCCCAGGGAAAATAAAGTATTAAATCTGAAAAATAGAAATATTCAAATCAAACTGGCAACAACACAAAAATACCTTTCAGCTCCAAAGGTATTAATTATGACTGACTAAAACTATAATAACATGTGTTAATAAGCCCAAATGATATGGAAAACAAAGTCCCAGATGAGGGTCAATCCTCTGGAAAACCCTAATTGACACGTTATTTCACACGTAGGCCAGATATGACCTTGACTGAAATCAGTGATTTCTTCCCTGAGAAAGAATTTTTAAAAATTTTTTAAAAAGTTGTTTACCAGAAAGTGAATCTAGTTCACCGATTGATACAATGTAAACAAGCTACTGGCCTGTTTACAGTCAAACAGAACTGAATTGAATTTTCTGGGAAAATGTCAAATCCAGTGAATAAAGCCACCACCACAGTAACACGTAATGGAATAAAATAAAAAATAAAAAAATTTAAAACTTACAAACAAGTAATTAAATTACATATATGTAACAATGTATCTAAACAAAAGCAATGGGTAGATGGGTTAATTGTATTATATACATGTGTCTGAATAGCTGCAATGAGCTAATTGTATAATATACAGATGTCCAAATAACAGCAATAGGCAGATGGGATATTTTTACAGGATACATGTATTTGAATAGCAGTAATGGGCAGAGGGGCTAATTGTATAATATACATGTGTCTGAATAACATTAATGAGCTAATTGTAGAGTATACATTTGTCTGAATAACATCTATGAGCTAACTGAGGAGTGTACATATTTATGAATAACAGCAATGGGCTAATTGAAGAGTATGCGCCTTAAGTAATGCAACCAAAAGGGTATGACTCTAATTTAAATAGCAGAGCTTTATACAAATGAAGTACTGATATGAACGCAGGAATATAAAACTATGTAACAACTGTTGGAACAAGTAATCTAACTAGAAACTACATCTGCAAGACTTCTGGAACAGCCTTCATGGAAATTTGTTCTTATTTCAGGAATACTTTCAAAACACAAACAACATATAATGAAATTTTTGATTAGCTTCAGAGAGATCTGCAGTTTTTCTCACAGACCTTTGGTCAAATTTAATGTCTATACAGATAGTTTCTTTGATGATCTGGAAGATATTACATATTGTAAGAATATAAATATTAATAAAGTCTCCTTGACAATCTGGGAGACATGATACATTGTAAGCATGTCAACATTTCAAGTCTCCCTGACTATCTAGGAGATATGACATATTGTAAGAATGCAAACTGGACCGCAGCAGCTGGTATGTCACCTCTCCCACGCCTGCAAGGAGTTTGGACTGATCATCAGTTTGAAGAAGGCGAATGTCATGGCGCAGGATGCAGACTCCCCTCCCACCATCGGCATCGATGGGTACAACCTTGAACTTGTTGAGAACTACACATACCATGGGTCCACCATCTCCAGCTCACTCTCCATTGATGCTGAGGTGAATGGCAGGATTGCCAAGGCAGCAACAGTCATGGCCAGACTCAACCAGAGGGTCTGGAACAACCCTAACCTCATTGAGAAGACCAAACTGCGCGTCTACCAGGCCTGCATGGTCAGCACACTCCTCTACAGCAGCGAGGCATGGACCACCTACACGAGCCATGAAAGGAAATTCAACAGCTTCTACCTGAGATGCCTACGGTGCATTCTGCGCATCCAGTGGCAGGACAAAGTACCCAACACAGGTTCTGGAACACGCAAGCATGAACAGCATGTTCTCCATCCTCAGCGAGAGGCACCTTCACTGGCTCGGCCACGTCAAGAGAATGGATCCAGGCCACATTCCCAAGGACCTGCTATACGGCAAGCTAGCAGAAGGCGCACGACTGACTGGACGGCCACATCTATGTTACAAAGATGCCTGCAAGAAGGACATGAAGACGGCCAACATCAATGTCAACAACTGGGAGAGCTGTGCTAATGATCGCTCTGCCTGGTGCCTTGCTGTCAGACAGGGCGTTCAGAAAGCCGAGGAAACGAGAAACACAAACCTCGCTACAAAGAGAGCAAGGAGGAAGGCGAAACAAAAACAGCCTCAACAAGCATCAACGTTCACCTGCAGCAAGTGCAACAGATACTGTCACTCTAGGATTGGACTCTTCAGCCACTCACGAAGGTGCAGATAAGACACCCAACCGGAACCTACACCATCGTCTCCCGAAAACGGACGGATGCCGACGATGAAGAATGCAAACAGTATTACAGTCTCTCTGACTATGTGGTAGACATGACTTATTGTAAGCATGCCAATATTATACATTCTCCCTGACTATCTGGGAGATATGACATACTGTAAGAATATCAATATTAATACAGTCTCTCTGACTGTCTGGGAGATATGACATACTGCACGAATGCCAACATTATTAGTCTTTCTGCCTATCTGGAAGATATGACATATTGTAGGCATGCCAACATTAATACAATCTCCCTGACTATCTGGGAGATATGACATTGTAAGCATGCCAACGTTATTACTGTCTCCCTGACTATATGGGAGATATGACATATTGTAAGCATACCAATATTAATACAGTCTCCCTGACAATCTGGGAGATATGACATATTGTAAGCATGCCGACATTAAAGGTCACTGGCCACCTATATTGTACAAACGCGTGATATTATTATAGTCATAAACAAGACACATTTGTTATGTATGCACACCATAAAAATGTTTAATTAGACTTAAAAATCCACTTTTTTTAAATGAAAAAATTATTCGGCAATCTCCATAAACAATCAGTAGTATCCGCGTGCAAAAACCGATATGACATACATTTATCCCTTCTATTCAACCTAGCCATTCAAGTGTTTAATTGCACCATGTAAATGTCTATGTGATATATCTCACGATCGTGCTTTTGTACAGCAAATATGGTGCACTGAGTTGCATATGGATGTAACCAAAAGAGTGATGATGGGAAAAAGGGTTCTTTCTTTTTCCGAAAGACCCTTTTTACCAGAAAAAGTGGATTCAAGCTGTGGGATCGAATAGGGTGAGGGATGGGAAAGTTGTATCATTTATGCCGGATATTAGTCAATTTGGCCCAAAGACAATTCAGCCCAATTCGAAAGACAATTTGGCCCAACTTAACAATAGTTTGAACAAGTTCATTTTCTTCAAATAACAAGTAGATGCTATGTAACATAGGCTTTAGGAAAAACAACTAAATTTAAACAAACTATCTCAATATTCTTTCGAAGTAAATATACTTCGTAACGTACATATATATGAGAGAAAACACAAAGTGACATACCTTGCTCGTTCTAATTAAAATATTTATATACATTTTTTGATGCTAAAAAATGTATGCATCTGCACAACGACATTCTCAGTTTAAGTCTCCAGTCAAATTATCAATTTTGATTTATAAAACAATATTCTACAGAATACGTATACATATTTCTAAGGGTAGTGTACAAGAGATATTATAACAAATATATTTAATTTTAGGCTTCAGGTTGTAACACTGCTGCATATAATACACACTCGATTACACATGAGAGAGAGAGAGAGAGAGAATAATTTGAAGTTGTCTTAGGGTGCGTGCTTGTAAATTAAAAGCTTGTCATTACTAGTCAATATCGTCAATTATATTTGCTACATTATTCCATGCAAATAAGAAAGGAAATAATTTTGTGTTGAATTTGTGCCCACCCCCCTTGCATGGTACAAAAAATTTGACAAACATACACTTATCTGAAAATAAAATGAAAGAAACTAACCTTTCTTTGTTATCATTTATTCCTTCTTTTTTTCATCATGCAAATTTATTAAAGAAAAAAATATATCCACGAACTTGGTATATGTAGTGGATGACGGCTTGCGCATGCATCCTTACTGTAGTGTATCGCTTATGTCAAATAACATAATCGCAAGCAAGACAAAAATATCACCCGATTGCTTGAAGGCACCTGCCATTCACGCATGACAAGTTACAAGGTGCAAACTGACCAAGATTGTACTGTATCCAGGTTAACTATACGACGATATCATATCTTGCAAATAAAAATCATTACTTTCAAATACATTCACTGTGAGTGCAAATGATAATCATTTTGCTAGCATGGGTTACAGAAGTATTATTAAAGCAAGTTATTGTTGTGTATACTATTTGCCCTGCAAACATCAATTATGATTACAAATGGCAAACAAATAGAAGCCCGAGTGATCAATAGACACAACAAGCAATAAACTCCTTACTTAAACTTACTGACAGGATATCAAATACAAAGGTCATTTTATTACAAAGCAAACCAACCCCGGAAACTGACTTTGGTATCTTTTAGGTGTGCTGATATTTTCTTATGAAGTCGGCCGACATAAGGAAGCCAAGTTTGGTTCTATTGGATTCTTTTAAGTGTGCCGATTTCTTTTTTTTTATAAAGTCGGCCGACATAGGAAAGCCAACATTGTTTCCTTTTTACCTCTATTAATGCGAATTTTCTAAATAAATTTAAACAATGGAACAGTCTTGAAAGCGACAGAATCTAGTGCGTCGTGCACGCATATCAATATAAGGCTGAACAGTAAATTAGTTTTCAGTAGCTTCATCTAAATATTCCCTATCCATAGTTTATAGTGTTTTATTTTTCGACAAGAAGAAGCATGTACTTCGTCTTGTGGGAATAAATGTATGTCATTTCCGGCTGGAGTCCTCTATAGGTGGGAAATTGTATCTAAGGGGAAGTAACAGTGTTTTATACCTCTATTTGGAGTAATTAAATTATGATTTCTCTTTTACACCTGATAAATTTTTTGTTCTTTTTGTGCAAGTATAACTACTTTTAATCATGTAATGCAAATCTGATGTAAACAAAAAAATGTTGGAGTATGGCCAGCGACCTTTAATACCAGCCACCAAAACGTGATGCAAAAGATGTGAACTCACTTGCTGTGATGAGGAAGCACTTCTTCCTGGAAGAAGCGTCGGACACTCTTTCGAAAGATGTCATGCTCTTCTGAAAAAATATTTCTGGTCCCGACATCGGTCAGTGATGAGGCTTCAGCAATCTCAGGCCTTCGATTAGTGCTGGACAACCTGAAACATTTAACATATGCAGTGCTAAAAGAGTTTATTTCATACACTGTTGCAAGGCTTAAACACCAAGACTCCCTTCATGTGACTGATACTCTAATGTCCCAAAGGAATTTCCAGGAATTCAAGATAAAACTATTTCTTCCTTTTAACTGTTGACTGTTGAAACCATCTCTGATATTCCTGAGCAATAAGATTTTAAAGTTAGCAAATGTGGTAGCCATAATGGATGATAGCTCAGAACCATTGTCATCTAGGATGAACCAGATACTGTCAGAATACTTTTGGTGAAAACCTCATGTTGATTTGACCGTTCAGGATAATTAGAGACAAAAGTCTCAAAATGTTCATTGTGACACCCATATCTGAGGTTAGATCAGCTTCATTTTCATTCAGGACCAAATAGATATCATAATTTGTCCATATCTATATGACTTTCCATTTTGGAGGAAAAACAATAACAAGATTTCAAGATGGCACCATTTTTTAGACCCACTAGCCTCTTTTATACTGTGATAAGGAGAGCACAAAATCAGTTGCACTGACTCAAATTCCACTTGTCAAAAAAGGGGTTGAATCTTTTACTATTATTTCGGCAAAATTTTAAACTGCTATACTTTCAATAACAAAAGAAAACAAATCTTTAAATTGGCTCATTTCATGAGTCTACTCTTGCCTCTCCCAATGAGTACTTCGACAAGAACTGTGTGCGACCAATAGTGGCCCCAACATTTGAATTTCATATAATGTCATTAAATGAAATGTTTCTATGGGTCCTAAGTAAACCAATATTCAGTACCAAAATAGTTTATAAACATTTTTGGTTGATTTTGATCACTCATATTTTGATTCTGTTTCACTTAATGTTTTCCTCTAGCTCCCAATGTCAACCAATGTCCAGTTGTTCTATCAATGTCCTAGGCCTTACTGATTGGTCCAGCAGAATTAATGTTCATATTTCACTTAATGTTTTCATCCAGCTCCTGAAGTCAACCAGTTTCCAGCTGATCAATCAATGTCCTCCTGACTGACTGGTCCAGTTACTATATCAATGTCCTCCTGACTGATTGGTCCAGTTGCTATATCAATGTCCTCCTGACCGATTGGTCCAGTTGCTATATCAATGTCCTATTATTTTCTCTATAAGTATGGGCTAAATATTCGGATTATTATCTTGGCCTGAGTCAAGGACATTGCATTTACCATGTTCTTTATTATAGCTTTAGTCACAGGCCTTTTAATTATAACTAAGATTTTATCTGTAAACATTAGGAACCTACCAGAATGAAATTTTCCATTAGGTAATAGTTTCTTTAGAAAATGCTAATTGTCACCTGAGGTTAAGTCGAGAACTATGTAATCTTGTGTATTGCAAAAATTATTTATTCGTGCTGTAAGACCTGCAGAATCAGTTATAAGTCTGTTGGCACATCATTATTACACAGGCCACCACAGGCACATCAAAACTACAAGCATTGCATTTATTTAGGAATATCACTAAAGTATATTCCGATCTTTGATCACCCAGACATGTGTTGGAAATTATAGGATTATTTGGGATTTAACTGCAATACCGTAAGATCATTTTATTCAATGTTCAATTTGTGTTCTAAAGAATTACATTATTTGTAGGATTTTACAAAGCTTGTTGCTTCTCACTCTTTTCTATTACTTACTTTAAGACCTTAGAGTCAAAACAGAAAATTTGGAGCTTATCCGAGATACATATTTCTCTAAAATATTCCAGAAAACTTTGTTCTTGACATATAAATTCACTTTGTTTTGGAATTGTCTAAGTCCTGGGTATTTTTTCACATTTTAGAAATCTATATTGAAACCAGCAGGCCTTTCCAATGTCATTTAAAGTGGAGAACTTTATTTTAAACCCTACCAGGGAATGGTTAGACTCCTTAAAAAGGAATGCATTGCTCCAGCTTGCCAGAAAATATGATCATATCATCTTTCTGAGGTAAAAGCTTCTTTAACAAAGCAAGAAATCAAAAATATTTTGTCCATTAGTTGGTGGAAAAAAAATGTTTTGGATAAAAGAGCTTTGGACTTCATTTGTTAAGTCTCCATCTAGCTCTAACTTAAAAGTACTAAAATTAAAATACAAGACTGAAACAGAACTAAGAAAGCTTGAGCTTCAGAAAGGAAGGCAAATGCAGATTCAGAAAGAGGAGAAACAAATACAGCTGCAGCTGTAGAAAGAAGAGAGAGACCAATACAATTACAGCTGCAGAAAGAGGAAAGAGAGAGAGAAGAAGAAGACAGGCTAATGCAAATGCAAATCCAATGTGAAAAGGAAGGAATAAAAATGCAGAGAGAAATGAAAGAAAGGGAATTTCAATTTAGATTAAAAGAATGAGACCTGGCAAATGAAAAGCACATCCTACGTAATACAAATATTCAGGTTTTGATGTTGCTGAAAATAATAGGTTAGTAACGCATTTTAATGAGAAAGAAGTAGATAAATATTTTCCTCATGTTGAAAAAATTGCTGAAAATTTAAAATAGCCAACACAGCATTGGACTCTGTTATTACAAAATGCACATTTTACAAAGCTCATGACAACTATGCTTTCATGTCAGTGCAGCAAAGTGCTGATTAAGATCTGGTGAAGGAATTTATCTTGATGGGTTATGAGCTGGTACCTAAGGCTTATCAACAAACGTTTAGGAACTGTAAAAGAAACTGGACAAACCCATTTCAAATTTGCAAGAGAAAGAGAACAATTATCTGACAGGTGGTTCTCGGCCAAGAAAGTTGGTCAAGGTTACGAAAATCTCAAACAACTCTTACTGGTTGAAGAGTTCAATAACTGTGTCCATAGTGACATTAAGACTTACCATGCTGAGCACAAGGTTAAAACTTTCAAAAATGCTGCTCGTACAGCTGACAAGTATTCTTTGGCTCATAAAGTTTCTATTGTCAGTATTTCTTTCACTCAGCAGTATTCTGTTTAAAAAGAAAAATACTAGTTCAGTCGAATATGAGCACTTCCATACCTCAGACTAACACAACATTTAGAAATCAAGTTTCTGATAAGATTGGCCAGAAGTTCTTATCTCTTCCTACATGTACCTATTGCAAAAAGAAATGATTGTTATAAATTGCAAATAAACAACATAATCAAGACAGACCTATTCCAAAGGCTCTTGTATCTAAGAGGTCAAGGTCACGGTCATGTATTCAAAGCAATTTTGAAAGAATGGAAAGATATGAATATAAACAGACAGATAAAAAGTGTTTCATGGTTTTTTATCCAATACACAGGTGCACCAAATTAACTCCCAACAGCAGGAGCATAAAACATTTAAACTCTTGTTGAAAATCATAAGACAACATGAGGTGGCAGGGATAGTTTTGCAATTGACCCCTGTCAAATTTCTTAAGGTGATATGACTTTTTCAGATATTATTGTTCAGTAATTGTATATACATATATATATATATATTTATGTATATATATATATATATATGGTTATATGTATATATTTGCCAATTAGCTGTGTAGGGCTCGTGTTGTTCTTAAAACTGATGTGAAGCATGTACACCTGCCAGAATTACCTTGTAGTATGTAGAGTGAAAGACCAACAGTCAGCAATGAGCTAGCCACCCATAGCCGTCAACAATGACAAGTCAGAAGTAGAATATATCAAATATGGATGGAAACTATTTGAACTGCATTAAGCTGTTTAATACACTGTGTTTTACAGAACTGTCACCTAGGAAAATGGCTTGTGTATGCACTGTGAGCATCTCTTCTTGTCAAAATTGACCTTTGCACGTTAAATATGCAGGTGCAAAGAAACACTGCAATGCACTGAAACAATGAAATGTACTGAAAACACTTCCGATATATCATATACACCATAGTTTATCACTCACTGTGTATGTACAATGCATAACTTTGATAATTTAATATTAGTTTATTAATGCCTGTGTATATACAATGCATAACTTTGATAATTTAATATTAGTTTATCATTGACTGTGTATATGCAATGCATAACTTTGAAAATTTAATATTAGTTTATCATTAACTGTGTATATACAATGCATAACTTTGATAATTTAATATTAGTTTATCATTGACTGTGTATATATAATGCATAACTTTGATAATTTAATATTAGTTTAATAATGTAGTAACATGTACTTTTGTTACTGCCAACAAGTGATGCAACAGTAAATTTCACAGACAAATTAACAAACAGTTGTAAACTGTGCAGTCTGATGAGTTTTGAAGGTAAATATTTTTATTATTAACAGTGCGTATTGCAATGCATACATTAGTTTAATTATTATTATAATTATTATTATTATCATAATTATTTAATGCTTAGCATTCAATAATAAATAGATATTAATATGATTTACTAAGTTATTAATAATATTATGACTAATAATAATGGATTTTGTTTCTTTTTATTTTAGGCTCCGTGATGCACGAGATTAATGCACACCAGCAAGTAAAACAGCTGTACATTGTAAATGTCACTACCAGGAATTATGTGCTCACAATTAATTTAACGGCCTAAATACAAAGATACATGTAAGAATGGTGTCAAATAATTTGTACATTTATTTCATGGTTTGTGCATGATTCAAAGTAGTTACATTTCTCACATCAATTTCCATGACTGGTGCATAGTACAAATGTACTAGCCAATAGTACAACCCTTGGATTTTTATTGTCACATTGTCAGACGTCAAGTTACCAGCCAAAGTGGGCAACTAAAAAATGCAAACTTCACCTTCTTCTCTTAGGAAAGCAAAACCAACTTTGCCCTGTGATTTATTTAGAAGAACAATGACTCCATCCTTTATAAGACACTCCCTCACCTTGGCCCAGTTAGTTCCAGTGTTATGTTATAGCTCAATTCAAAATCTAGGCTTCAAGTAATCAAGTAGTTGGTGTTGATATCAAATGCGCCAACAAACAAACTCTTGCACATTCACAGGTACGTCTTTTGATAGCTGACTTACACTGACCATTTCCCTGATTAAGTTAGCAACTATTACTGCCAGAAATTCCACAAGTTATCCTTTTATGATAAAAACATATAAACTTGTGTTTCAAACTTAAACTTATTAAATAGCAATATGTGTTTTAAGAAAAGAACCAGTAACATGAATATTTTAACTGCTGCGTGTATATTATTTTCTTTTAATATGACTGCCATTTATGTTACAGGTCAAGTGAATAATATCTTCTTTTTTTTTTTTTATTTTTCATAAAAGTTTATTTATAAATGTATATGATAAAAGGTACAAATAATGACATGTATCGTATTGTACAATAAATAAATAAATACAAGTGTTGGACAAACACTTACACATGCATACATACATGCAAACACACATACCCACGCACTCATATACATGTCAATTCACAAAATAATTATACATTTTATTAGATGGATACAATATATATATACTGAAAGTGATGTACAAACATATTTCCATACAAATCAACAATTATACACATTTGATGTATGATACAAACACAATTATACACATTTGGGGAATGTAGAAATTAAAATAAGTGATGTACAGATAGATTTACATATGCGGAGATTGGTGCGATATGGAAAGCTTAAAGTAAGTGTTGAAAATAATTAAAAATATTTATACGCTGTTATAAATGAATGGTAAATACTGAAACTGATATGCAACACATGGAGCATGAAAATGGAACCAGGGAAAAGAATAGTGATTGATGTTCGTCATAGACTTAAATCAATAATTAATTCAAAATTGTGTAACAAACAGAAAAGGCCTGCCCAACACCATCTGTCACGAAATTCGACAACATGATATCTATGAAAATCAGCTCATATTCAACACTTTAGGGGGTGAATAAAGAAGTTGAGGAGGGTGTTTGATGTGAGTTTCTTTATAAAAATAGGCACAAACACGTTTGCACCAGATGGCATATCTGTATTCAGCTGATAAAAGGAGGCTAAGATTCTCGAATTCCGGCTCTGGGAATGAAGCCTCGTAAGGGAGAATACCGAATTTTAACAATGAGTGAAAGGTATTGAATGAGTTTTGTGAGAGCCCTTTAATCCATTTAATCACAAGGTGTTGCAGGGGGAATACTAAATCACATTCAAATAATAAATTGTCTGTTGTTTCAATGTCACCACAAAACGTACACAATTTGGACTTGGCGATGTTTTTGAGGAACATGTTGTAGTTTACTGGTAGAATATCATGGATAGTTTTGAAACACACATCTCTGGTGAATGATTCGAGGAATTTGTTGTGTAAATTTTTCCACACTGTAGTGAAATCAATAGTGTAAACTTTTTGAATTTTGGGTTCTAAAACAAAATTGTTCAGGTCTAATTGACAAAAGGTTTTGGTGGGAGAGGTGCCAAAGGTAAAACTGGGGTTCTTTTCTGAAAAGTCTTTAAAAATATTTAAACAATTTTTGTGGAACTGGGGAACGTATAGAGTGCGTGTATATATGTTTAAACTTAAATTTGGATTATACTTCCTTAATTGTAATCCGATCCAGTGTCTTGAGAAATACTTCCACTTTGCAGAGTAGTTGTCATCGAGTTACTTTTCATGTGTTGAAGTCTTAGAGCTCTTAATTTATATTCCATATTTGTGACGTTTAACCCGCCCTTTTTTAAGGGGTTATAACAGACCGCTCTTGCAAGGGGCTCGAAAGCAGAGTCCACAAATAAGTGAATATATTTCTATTCATGAGCGTAATATAATGTTTGGACAAATCTATTACAGTGGTAGTGTACCAAATTTTACTGCAGGAGAGGAGGTTAATAATATTAGATTTCGAAACAAGGGATAATTTTCTGCCTTTATAAAGGTGTAAGGTATTTTGGAGGTGCACCAAGCTGCTATGCCAGTAATCATCATGTGTTAGATTGTGTCCAAAAAGAAACCCAACTATTTTTTGTTTGTAAATCCAGAATATAACATTTTATGCTTTGTTTTAATTCTGACCAGCCCTGTCTATTTTTTAACGATTTTTTTTTTTTATATTATGCAGGTGGGATCAAATTTTTGCATAAAAACTGTCCCTTGTACCCTGGACTTTGATCTGTCATCAAAAATATGTCTCGGTACATACGGAGCGGATTTCCCATACAACAGACTCTTTAGGTTTAAACTTCAAGTAATTTGTAGTTACCTATTGCAAATTTTCCAACTTATTTTCGATCTGCACACTTCATTTCGAAAAAAGTGGGAAACAGATCGGGAAAACATTTTATCATGTGTATATTGGGCTCCAACTTGGAGTAAGCAATTTCTCGAGAATTTTCGCACAACAACTTGGAATTCTAAATTGTTGCGCTCTATCTCAAGAAATTGCATAGTTGTTGGCGCCAACTTGGAATAGCCATTCTCGAGAAATTTCGGACAACAACTTGGAATTCCAAATTAATCGGTGCGTGGGTGGGTGGGTGCGTGTGTGTGTGTGTGTGTGTGTGTGTGTGTGTGTGTTCTGTATTTTGCAATTATATTACATTGGTTGTTGTTGTTGTTTGTTGTTCGTCCGTCGAGTCGACGAGGACCAATCTAGTCATCCGAGGGTTGGAGGGGCTGGTTCTGTTTTGTGCGTGCGCAGGTGGCTGATGAGGCCAATCCTTGCACGGAAGGTTCATTTGCACAAAGGACAAGGGATGAGTGGGACATCTCCAGGAGGGTTGATGGCACGGGCTTTTCTGGCTTGCCTCTTCAGCTCTGCAGCTGCTGTCCTGCTAGATTCGCACAACTTGGAGCCTTTGTGAACGGAGGAACGCCAAGTGACTCGATCGCTTGTTGTTTGCTCCCAGGAGTAAGGGTTTGTTAAACGTGTTAAATGCAGCTTTCAGATTGTCTTTGTAGCGTTTCTTCTGACCTCCGTAGGATCACTGTCCTTGCTGTAGCTCGCCATAGTCTCTTAGGCAGCCGGTGGTCTGGCATGCATACAACATGTCCCACCCAGCATAGCTGGGATTGCATTAAGATGGTGTGGATGCTGCGAAGACCTGCTTGGGCGAATACCTCAGTGTCTGGAACCTTGTCCTGCCACTTGATGATGAGGATTTTCCTGAGACTTGTGGTGTGAAAGTGGTTCAGCTTCCTGGCGTGGCGTTGGTACACCGTCCACGTCTAGCATGCATAAAGTAGTGTGGGGAGCACAACTGCCCTGTAGACCTTTAGTTTGGTCTGGATGCTGATGCCTCTTCGGTTCCAGACGTTGGCATACGGTCTGTCGGAAGTTGCACTGGCTCTAGCAAAGCGGAGGTTCACCTCGTTGTCAATAGTGATGCTCTGTGACAGTGTGATGCCAAGATAGGTGAAGTGGCTCACTACGTTGAGATTTTGGCCGTTGATGATGATGTTGGACTCAACATAGGGCTTTCCAGGGTCCGGCTGATGCAGGACTTCAGTCTTCTTGGTACTGGTGAGACCGAAGTTTGTGCAGGCGCTGAAGAACTTGTCAACGCTGCATTGCAGGTCGGCTTCAGAGCCAGCATTGAGGGCACAGCAAATAAGAATTCTCGGATGGTGTCTGTCATAACCTTGATTTTCGCTTGAGGCCTGCTGGGGTTGCACAGTTTTCCATCTGTACGGTACCTGATGCTGACTCCAACATCTCTGTCTCTGAAAGCCTGTCAGCATGGCAGAGAACAATAGGCTGAACAGTGTCGGTGCCAGAACACAACCCTGCTTGACGCCATTGGGAATGGCTCAGATGTTTCTCTACTGTCCTGGACTTGTGCCTGCATGCCGTCGTGGAAATGTTGCACCAAGGATGTAAATTTTCTCGGGCATCCGTACTTGGCCATTGCCTTCCACGGGCCTTCTTTGCTGACAGCATCAAAGGCCTTTGTTAAGTCGACGTAGATGGAGAAAAGGTCGGCGTTTTGTTCTTGACATATAAGAATAAAGACTTTACTTTTGTGAATTCTGAGTACTACCCTCTTATCTAATTATTTCATATTAGTTTTCAAAGATTTTTATGGTTATTTAAAATATTTGTATTTATTTAATTTATCTTTTTATGCATTTTTAAATAACTGACTTTGAAATATGTTTGAAAAAAAAATATATGTATTTGAAATATATGTTTGAAAAAGTATTTGTGCTTGAAATATACGTTTGTAGAAATATTTAATAAAATAGTTCAATTTTGATATATTTCTTATTCTTTATTTATTTATTTATTTTTTATTTATTTCTTTATTTATTTTTAACCACCAATATTACTTCTTTGTATTATATTTGTAATAAGTTTGATTCTGTGGTGCTGGGTAAGACTGAATCAAAACATTTTGTTCAAGAATGTTGCACAGAACTATTTGCGATATAGAAAGTCAACTTTTTATCTGATGGTAGGAAAATATATTACAGTAATGAAGGTTACACCTATCTGTTCATGATGTCCTAAGGAAATTTTCAGACTTTAGTTCTAAAAGAATAGCTTGAATGTAGAAAAGATCTAACGGGATCATTGCAAAGTTTCACCAATGTGAAACCTATTTCAAACTGTTGCCTGATGTCTTAAGAACAGTTGTTTCATGAAAAGTATATCTGGAATGTATTGAAGATCTAAAGGGGTTGTTACTATCCCCCAAGAGTTATATTTCACAGTCGTGAAAATTTTTTCCAAGTTGTTGCATGATGCATGCATGCCATTTTTGGAAATTCAATCACTTAAAAACCATTTTAAAGGTAAGAAAGGTTCAAGTGATTTGATTCAGAGAAAGAATATATGGAAGACAGAAACGGTCTAAATGGATCAAAATTGCCCTATAGAGTTATATTTTACGTTATGGGGGTTCTTCCAAGTTGTTGGATTATGCTTGCGTGCCATACTTTGGAATATAGTCCTAAAAAATACTTTTAAATGTAAGAGAGGTCTTGAGAGCTTGCACATAATGATATTAAATTTGTAAAGGTATTTGTATTATTGCCCCACAGACTTATATTTCACAGCTATGAGGGTTATTCTAAGTTGCTGCACAATTCATGCACACCATGTTTGGAAATTTAATAATGTTAAAACCATTGTTAAGGTAGGAAAGCTCTTCATATTTTCTGGCAAGTTCAAGAAATTTATCTTTTTTCAAACGATCCAACTGCTCCTGGGTAGAATTTGAAAGAAAGATCTCCACTTCTGATGACATTGTAAAAAAAAGTCTGTTGATTTCATGAAAGATTTCAAAAATGGAAAATAATGCTTGGGATTTTTAAAAAATTAAAAAACTAGGGGAATATAAATTTCAAAAAACAATTATCTGCAATATTTTAGCCAAAATTAATATATCCCAAGGATGAGGAACCCAATTTTCTTGGTGCGTGTCTATTCTCGTACAAAAGTAACAAGAAAAGAGTGAAGACAACAAGCTTTGTAAAATTTAACAAATAATTTATTTTCTTAGACAAAAGCAAGGTAAAAATGAGAAAAAAGACTTACGGTTTATGAATCCAATCCAAAATTAATCCAAGAATTAAAAAATAGAAGTCCTATGAATGAAACGTCCTAAATGAATCTGTGTTTGACTCCCAAGGAAATCAAAATGGAGAGTGATGACGTATGTCGTGACCTTCAAAGTGTTGCCATGCCAACAGTTCCTTGTTGAATGATATAAAAATAATATTCCAGTTTGGAATTCTGAATAAATTTCGATAAATTTCCTTGTCCAAGAATTTCTGTATGAGCACTAGTATTTTCCAGGGAAAGAATCAATAATTCCATAAAATAAAAATTCAGCTCAAACTGGTCACAACAAGACACCTGCAAGTGTCAAAGATTTAAAGCCCAACTGGCTAGTTCTTCTCAAGAAAACTTTTATACAGTTAAGTTAAGACCCAAACTCATTCCCATATGAGGGTCACGTGGTCACCTTCTAGAACAATGTAGAATATTTTTGCATGCTAATTATCACATGCTCTAGGTATGGCCTTGATTCCACTGAATGAATCTTACTTTCAGAATGAATAAAAAACATAAAAAGTTGTTTCCTAGAAATTCTCTGATTTCTGAATCAACTTCAGAAACTAGATACAATGTTTCAACTACTGGCTGTTTATTAGGTCAAACAAAACTGAACTGAATTTCTCAAAAAACATATCAAATCCAGTAGACAAAGTTATCATTACAATAACATGTAATGGAATAAAATAAATTAAAAAATTGAAACTAACAAACAAGTAATTAAATTACATATAGATAACACAAGACATTCATTGAAAGAAATTAGTGGGATGCAAAGTCATGAGTCATTTATAAAATATTTATTAATATAAAAATGCAAATAAACAAAAGAATCTAAAACAGAAATAATATATATAATATTAATGTATCCACACAAGGGGTTGAAGATGGGAAATAGTGAAGAAAAAAAGAATTCCTTTTATATTAATGTTTTATTGTCACAATGGTCAGTTTTACAAATGCAATTAGATAAGGAAGAAAGAGAGACAAAGACTAATGCGGTCATAGAAAGAACAACTGCAGTTACAGAAAGAAGAAAAACAAATGCTATTGGAGAAAGAGGAGAGAGAAAAACAAATGCAAATGCAATTAGATAAGGAAGAGAGAGAGAGAGAGAGAGACCGATGCAAATGCAAACAGAGAAGGAGGAGAGGGAATATCAACTTAGAATGAAAGAAATAGAGCTGGTAACTGAAATGCATGTTTCCACTTCACATGCAAATTCAAGCTTTGATATTACCAAGAATTTTAGATTAGTACCCCATTTTAGCAAAAAAGAAGTAGACAAATATTTTACTTATTTTGAAAAAGTTGTTGAAAGTTTGAAATGGCCAAGGAAGCATTGGACTCTATTATTACAGTGTGTACTTTTTGGCAAAGCCCGAAATAGCTATGCATCCCTATCAGTACAACAAAGTGCTGACTATGATCTGATTAAAGGAATGCATCTTAAAGGGTTAAGAGTGAGTCCCTGAGGCTTATCGGCAAAATTTCAGGAACTAAATAAAAGAAGCTGGACAAACTCATGTCGAATTTGCAAGAGAAAAATAGCAGTTATTTGATAGATGATGCTCAGCCAAGAAAGTTGATCAAGATTATGACAGTCTTAGACAAATTGCATTATTTGAAGAGTTCAAGAACTGTGTCCATAGTGACATTAAGACTTATCTTGATGAGCATAAGATCAAAACCTTGGAAAATGCTGCTCATGCCGTGGACCAGTATTCCTTAGCTCATAACGTTCCTTTTGTAGGCAAGTCTTCCACTCAGCAGTCTTCTGGTAAAAAGGTATTTCAACCTAATATAATACCATTCTAAAACTCAGTCTGGCACAACTCTTAGAAATCAAGCTTCTGATAAGCTTCATGAAAAATCCTTGTCTCTTCCTACGTGTACCTATTGCAAGAAGAAAGGACACGTTATTTCTGATTGCTTCAAATTGAAAAATAAGCATCAGAATCAAGACAGACCTATTCCAAATGCTCTTATTTCTAAGAGGTCAAGGTCATGGTCATGTATTGAAAGCAATACATTTGTTGGGTCTAATAAACCCCAGTCTGATTTTATTATGGAGAATTATGAACCATTCATGTCGAAGGGTTCTATATCACTCTTGGGTGATTTGGCCAATTCTATCCCTATAAAAATTTCAAGGGACACAGGAGCTTCTCAGAGTCTTTTATTATCAGGTACTTTGCCTTTTTTCTGAGAAGTCTTCTTCTAATGAGAGTGTTCTTATTCAGGAAGTAGAGTGCAGTTTTGTTAATGTTCCTCTCCATTGTGTACATTAGTCATCAGACTTGGTCTCAGGACCTGTGACAGTCGGAATACGGTCTTGTTTACCCATTGATGGCATTCATTTATTACTAGGCAATGACCTAGCTAGAGATAAGGTTGTGGTTAATCCACTTGTAACTGACAAGCCTTGTTTGGATCAGAAAATTGATCCTATTGAAAAAGAATTCCCAGATTTATACCCAGCTTTTGAAGTTACTAGAGCTATGGCAAAGAAGCTCTTGAGAATGATGTTGATAAGGAAAGCATTCCTTTAGCTGACACATGTATTGGTCAGGCTTTTGATGAGGTCACTTTCAGACCTTGTTTGGATCAATCAAAAGGTATTGATCACAGTGATCCTCTTTTAACTGCTCATTCTCTTTATTCTAATCAGGGTGACAAACGACAATCACTTGTCGTCGAACAGAAAAAAGATCCTGAGATCTCCTGTTTGTTTCAGAGGGCCATTAGTGAAATTGAAGCCACTGAAGAATCTGTATGTTATTTCATTAAAAATGGAACTCTTATGAGAAAATGGAGACCTCCCAAGGTACCTGCTAGTGACGAGTGGTCCGTGAACTATAAACCTGTAGTTCCAAAATCATATAGACAGGAAATTCTAAGTCTGGCCCTTGAAACTCCTTTGGCTGGCCATTTAGGGATTAATAAGACTTATTACAAGATTTTGACTCACTTTTATTGACCAAAAGTAAAAAGTGATGTTTGTAAATAATGCATATCTTGTCATACTTGTCAAATGGTAGTAAAACCCAATCAGAAGATACCTAAGGCTCATCTGCAACCTATTCTTGCATTTGACGAACCATTTAGCAGAATTGTGGTAGATTGTGTTGGTCCCTTTCCTAAGATCAAGTCAGGCAACCAATACCTGTTGACCATTATGTGTGTGTCAACAAGATTCCCAGAGGCAATTCTTTTGAGGAATATTAGAACTAAAACAACAGTAAAAGCTTTGACAAAGTTGTTTACGAGTCAGTTTGGCCTTCCCAAATCTGTCCATTCCGATCAAGGGTCAAATTTTATCACTGGAATTTTACAGCAAGTTATGCATGAATTAGGCATCCGACAATTCATATCTTCTGCCTATCACCCTGAGAGCCAAGGGGCTTTGGAAAGAGTTCATCAGACTTTGAAAAACATGATTCGATCGTATTGGTTTGATACAGGAAAAGATTGGGATGAAGTCATTCATTTACTATTATTTGCTGTTAGGGAGTCAGTTCAGGAATCTTTAGGATTCAGTCCCTTTGAGCTTGTTTTTGGACACCATGTACGTGGGCCATTGAAGTTGTTGAAAGAAAAACGTCTTTCCAATGAAGACACTGAACTTAATCTCTCGATTATGTTTCCAATTTTAAGTATAAGTTGTCAAACGCTTGTAAGGTTGCAAGAGTGAATCTGCACTCTACTCAGTCAAAAATGAAATTATGGTATAATAAAAATACAAAGGAAAGGAATTTTCAGCCTGGTGATAGAGTTCTGGCTCCCTTGCCCATTCCACAAAATCCTCTTCAGGCCAAGCATTATGGTCCCTACACAGTTGAAAAGAAAGTAAATGATTTATATTACATCATAAATACTCCTGGGAGGCGAAAACAAAAACAACTTTGCTACATAAACATGTTAAAGGAGTATATTGAGAGAGACAGCCAGGTTAATCATGCAATTAATTTAGTTGAACCTGTCCCACTCACTTAGGATTTAAGTGAAGGAATGCAATTGGACACTATTGATTTCGGAGCATCAAATCTTCGGAATTCAGAAATTATGAATAATCTGGACCAGAAACTTTCACATTTGCAACAACAAGAAAGGAATGAACTTAAACAGTTATTATTTGAATATGAGCACTTATTTCCAGATGTTACTACGAGAACAAACAAAATTTTCCATGACGTTGAAATTTTTAAATTCCAAACCTGTGGAAAACAAAAAACAAAAAAAAAAAACATACAGGATAAACCCTCTCAAACAGGAATACTAGAAAAAAGAAATTCAGTATTTATTGGAGAATGATTTCATAGAGCCCAGTAAAAGTGACTGGAGTTCACCATGTGTACTTGTTCCGAAACTAGATAAAACTTTCCGTATGTGCACTGATTATAGGAAGGTGAACTGTGTGACTGAAACAGATTCATTTCCATTACCAAGAATCGACGACTGCATTGATAAAATTCGAAATGCCAAGCATGTCACCAAATTTGACCTTCTGAAAGGATTTTGATAAATTCCACTAACAGAAAGGGTAAAGGAAATTTCAGCAGTCATGACTCCAGATGGACTTTATCAATATAAAGTGATGCCGTTTGGGATGAAGGGTTCAACGTTTAATGAATATGATTACCTCTGGTCTAGATAATTGTGATGCTTACATCGATCATGTCATCATCTTCAACGAGACCTGGGAAGAACATCTAGCAACAATTCGGAAATTCTTTGACAGACTCACTGATGCAAGTTTGACAATTAATTTATCCAAAAGTGAGTTCTGCCATGCATGTGTAACATTTCTAGGACATACTGTGGGACATGGACAAGTTAAACCTATAGATGCTAAGGTTAAGCCTATCTCTGCATTCCCCTGTAAATGTCAGAAAAAAGCAACTGATGCGGTTTTTAGGTATGGCTGGATACTGTCAGAAATTTTGTTCCAATTGTTTCATAATTGCTGAACCCCTGACAAATTTATTGAGCAAGAAAACCAAGTTTCTTTGGACTGAAAAATGTCAGGAGGCTTTTGATAAGTTAAAGACCATACTTAACAGTGCACCAGTTCTTACAGCTCCAAATTTCGGTCAATCATTTAAACTGTCTGTTGATGCAAGGAATGCTGGAGTTGGAGCAGTATTGATTCAAGAAGATAAAAGTTGTGTTGATCATCCAGTGTGCTATTTTTCTAAGAAATTAAATAAGCAACAAAGAAATTATTTAACAATCAAGAAGGAATGTTTGGTTTTGATATTGGCATTACAACATTTTGAAGTTTACATTGGTTCAGCTCCTTCTCCGATTATTGTTTAGTGATCACAACACCCTTACTTTCATCGACAAGATGGAAACAAAAATCAAAGATTATTAAGGTGGAGTTTGTTTTTACAGGAATATAATATTGACATCAGGCAGATCAAGGGAAAAGACAATTTAATAGCAGATGTACTTTCCCGTGTATAGAAATATTATTTCATGTACACTTTGTATAATTCATAAGAGTTCTTCTTACGCAACATTTTTTACCTCACATAATTAATCCATGGTAAAAATAAAGTTTATTATATAAATCTTTCATTTTCTTTAATGGGGGGAAGTGTTATGTATATGTAATTTAATTACTTGTTTGTTAGTTGTTTTTTTTTCTTTTGTTTTATTCCATTGCATCTTATTGTAATGATAACTTTGTCTACTGGATATGATATTGTTTTAGAAATTCAGTTCAGTTCTGTTTGACCTGATAAACAACCAGTAGTTGAATCATTGTATCTAATTTCTGTCCTTCATTCAGAAATCAGATAAAGTCCTAGTAAACAACTTATTTTTATTTTTTTAATTCATTCTAAGAGTAAGATTCATTAGTGGAATCAAGACCATACCTAGAGTACGTAACACTTGAAACTTCATATTTTGCATTTTAGTGGACTTATGTCTAACTGACTTTAGTTTTAAATTATATGTCTTCTGGGAATTTTAGGTAATTTTTGTCATTTTAATCTCTTTCTGTAATAATACATGTACATATAGATGGTCACCTTGACCTTTTACTCGTTAATTACATAATATGACAGGGCTTGTAATATATTTCAGTATTAAATTAAAGAGAGACAAATGGTGATATCGTTACGTGTCTAGGCTCGAACAAAAGTAATAAAAAAATGAGTGAAGCCAACAAGCTTTATAAAATTTAACAAATAATTTATTTCCCTCGAAAAACAAGATAAAAATAAGCAAAAGGACTTACTGTTTATGAATCAGATCCAAAATTAGTCCAAGAATTAAAAATATTAGTCCTACCCGTACGAAATCATACGCATGTATCATAGGCGTACTACAGGCGTATTCTGCACCTAAAATAGGGGTTCTCCTTGGTTTATGAGAATATGAGAAAAGTGTAATACTAGCGTATCTCAGGTGTAATACTAGCGTATCTCTGGCGTAATACTAGCGTACTTTAGGCATACACAGAGGTGAATTATTTAAATTAGCACGCCTGTATTCAAATATATTAGTGTAATAAGGTGTATTACAGGCGTAAATCATAGGCATAAAACATTCAAGTACAGGCGTAAATCACAGGCGTAAAACATATCAAAGTACAGGCTTATATTACAGACGTAAACCAT
Organism: Megalonaias nervosa; assembly: GCA_016617855.1. Lineage (NCBI taxonomy): Eukaryota > Metazoa > Mollusca > Bivalvia > Unionida > Unionidae > Megalonaias > Megalonaias nervosa. The sequence continues at coordinate 27,794 of JAECUM010011972.1, forward strand.
ACCAAAGTACAGGCGTATATTACAAGCATAAAGCAAACCCAAAATTACAGGCGTAAAACATTGTCATAAACAAAGCCTTGAGTATGGGCATATTTTACACATTTCAAACAAAGTGTATTATGCAAGAGGCGTATTATTTGAAAAATGTACATCCAGCTAATTTACTCATGAAGCATTATGAACACAGACAAAATAGATGAACAGTGTAATTGATTTTAATAACCTCAAAACACAAATACAGTTGTTGGCAGAATCATTCATAGCAATACAGCCATGTTCTTTGTCTACTAAACAAAGATGTTTTATTGCGATTCTGCACTCATCAAGTTTTGTCTACATTTTCTTCTCGAATAACTAACGGCTTCAGTCACAGCATCTTTCAAATCAGTCATTCATGGGTTTGTTATTCCACATTTACTACACCAAGCAGTAGTATAGTAATAGGCTGATCTTAAACCAAATGCGGGTTCTAGACCAGAGACCCCCACCACTTTAAAATAAATATATTCTGACATTTTTTCACCACCTCAGAGACCCCCTCTCCTAAATTTTTTACCCTCCTCCTCCAAATTTCAGTAAACCAAAAGCGGATTTTAGATCAGAGACCCCACCCCTCTACAAAAAAATTGGAGACCTCTAGATTTATTTCTAAACATCTACTGTTGTAACCATATTTTATGTAATATTTTTCATACCTGCTGACTCTCATTGGTAGGATATCCGTTAACATACTGTCAATAATACGAAACTAGCGTATTAAATCGTCCATATCATATTTTACACCTCGCAAGTAAGATCGTATCTGATCAAGTAATTTTTTGTAAGTGATACTTGCTGTTTTACAAGAATTTTTTTGTTTCAAGTTTGGGTTCAATCTTTTTACATGCTGTTGAAAGAGAGACACCGACACCAGATATTGTTAACAAAAACGGATTTAATAATGCTCCACTTGAGATTATACCAGAACTAGTCATTAACAATGGCAAATATGATATTACTCGAAGTATTCTACGGTAGTATTTATAACATTCTTTTACACACCAAAGGTTTTTATGATAAAATTTATAGTATTGCATTAGAGCGTCAACATCTTGTTTTGGAATTTCTGCTGAAATATGATTGAAATCGATGATATGTTTTTTCAGTATACAGTTGTTTTATACAATATTAAAAGTTCTAGTACCAGCAATCGAATCAAGAAACTCACGGAAAATATCGTTTTTAGGATCAGCTATAAAAATTCTGTATTTGTCATAAACATCTGACGAAGTATCCTTATATCGTTCATCTGTTAGTACCTCATTTTTCTTTAACCAAGTGTATAAGTCAAAAGAATTTCCTACTTTACGTTCATACAAATCTGTTTCATTCACCAAATTACTGTAATCGCTTTCTGTTTTATCAATATACCCTAATACCAAGCTTATTTGATCTAACGTGAAATTTTTGAGAACAAGATGTTGTCTGATAATTGCATATGCGACAACAAAATTTGCCAACATTAATGTTTTGAGTGATTTTAATTCAATTGTTAGAAGACCAATAGCAAAAGCTACTTTTAACATTAATTTTTCGTATGGTTTTGTGAGTATTTTCTCGATTTCATCATAATAATTTAGTAATGACAATTATCTAGAGAGCTGAAGTGATGGAAATGGAATATCATCTTCTTCACTTATGTCGTAATAAGAATAAATTTTTACTTCCAAATTTGTTTGGCTGACTTTATCAAAAAACTTTTCTCGCTCAATATCACCAAGATAATTAATTTCGTTGTCAAAATCTTTGATTATTTTTAGAGACCTATCAACAATGATCGGTTCAAATTCTGGGTCTTTTCTACGTATCATTGGCAAAATTGCGTTTGAGTACGCTTTAATAAGTAACTCCGTGTCTGGTGCCATACTAACGATTTTAATTAGGGTTTCTTTGTTGTGGTAGTACATGCCGAGATGCTTAAAAATGTTTCGTTTTGGAAAACTACTATATAACTTCCTGTTTATTTTTCTTCCTATTATCCTAGATTCTGATAGTTTCTCGAGCCGATCATAGGTATTGTTCATTTGTTTTTCCACCTGCGTGACTCGTGCTTTTAATAAACCTGATAAAATTATCAAATTTATATTTCCAGAATCAAGCTCGAGTAATATTTTTTTTAACAGGATTTCCAATTGTTTTTGTTCTTCCATCAGGGTGACAGTATCCGCTTATAATATCAAAGTTTCCTAATGCTTCTCTCAGTTGTGGTCTTCGCATATGTATAACACGAGCAACTTTTTGTTTTCTCCTTCTAATAATAGAGAATTTATCATTGTAATTTTGAAATTTTTCATAGTATTTATCTCACGTGCCGCTAACGATACGTCCCTAACATATTTTTCCGGATTAAAAATATTATCATAAACTTCCCTCGCAACAGTTATAATTGGTGGTTCTGACATTATTTTATAGCATTAGATTAAATTTGATCATCAAGTGTATATATTTGAAATGCTGTTAGTCCTGGAAATGGATGTTTAGCAGCAAAAACATTAACTCGAAAGTATAAGTACTTGATAACAGTGTTTTCTTTCGGGATTGTAAAATATTGTATTGTAATGTACGTATTTACTGCACTATATAATGTTGTCCAGTCGATATCATTTTTTGATCATTCCAATTGCCAATTATAAATTCGACCAACACTAGAGTTTAAACTGCCGCGCAAATGAAATTTCCAAGTATCAGCTTCAGTAGGACATTTAATTTTAATCCAAAAATTTTCAACTTCACCGTTGGTCGTCCACTCGTGTCTATCAGAGAAAGCGTAATAAGGATAATTTTCAGGATAATATGCTGATGCGCTTACCTCAAGCCCAACTCTGTTGTCACTTTCCCTGTAAAGTGTTGGAATATACAGAACATTATCTTTAGTTCGTTTTATGTCACCAGATGCACTATTAACATACGCTTTATTTGTCGGATTAATAGGGCTAACTGGAATATATGTCGAAGTTATTTTTTTTGTCTCTTTCATGTTTATGTCACCTGTCACATCACCACCAGATTTCTTAAAATATGGGGTCAGCGCTTTTTTTAACTGAGCATAACTAATAGCATCAGTATCATTAGCTGGTGGAGAGGTTATTGATAGTCCAGTTATTTTTGAATTTGACATAGACAAGTCTCCTGTCATTATGCCGCCGGCTTTGTTAAGTTTGCTATCGTCAACTGATTTTAGTTGTGCATAACTTACAGCTTGTGTTTTATCAAAGTTTTCTAGCGGATATACAGTTTCTAACCCAATAATTTTTTTTTTTATCTTTCATGTTAATAATACCTGTAACCGTTCCACCGGTTTTATCAAATTTGTTATCGTCAACAGTTTTTAGTTGTGCGTACCTTACAGCTTGTGTGTTATCTACATTTGCTGGTGGATATCCGGTCTCCAAATTTATTTTTTTATTTTCTGACATATTTAAGTTACCGCTTAAAGTTCCGTCAGATTTATCTAGTTTATTATCGTCGACGGATTTTAGTTGTTTATAACTAACAGCTTGTGTATCAACAACATTCATTGGCGGATAATTTGTTTTTAAATCTAATACTCGTTGATTTGACATAAACAGGTTTCCTGTCATTGTGTCGCCAGATTTTTTTAGATAACCCGATAAATCAATATTGCCGTTTGCTATTGTACTTACAGCTGATGAATCTCTTAATGTTGTTCCAAATTTTGTATAATAGCTCATTATTTATTTATTGTCTGGCAATTTTTATATAACAACAATGGCAAAATCACCGATATTAAATTTTGATACAGAGCGGTTGGTGAAACATAAACATAACAATGAACTTCCAGATTGTCATTATCTTATTGTTGGACGAACTGGATCGGGGAAAACAAATTTGCTTATGAATTTACTTCTTGGAGATAATTTTAACTACGATCGAGTTTATATTTATACAATTAATCCACAGCAAGATAAGAACGAGCTACTAAGCGAATATAATAACAAACTTCGTGATGATCTTGGTGCTTGTGAAGGTTTTTTTATTATCAAACAACCAGAAGAACTTGTTCCAGTTAATCAACTTGATTCGTCCGAGCATAAGATAGTAGTTTTTGACGATATTCCGCTAAATAATGTAGAGATGAATAAAATAAGATCATATTTTTCACTGTCACGTAATAAGAAATGTAAGTCTGTTTATTTAGCCCAAGGTTTCTATAATGTTGACAGATTTATTTGGCGAAATACTGGCTGTTTAATATTTTTTCCGGGACTGGACAATGTTGACGTTAGAAATATTGCAAACGAGCAATGTGGCGACGTAACAAAAGATAAATTTATCGAACTTTATCATAAAGCGACAGCTGATAAATATAACTTTTTCTTATTTGATAAACTTACACATGATCCAACTAAAATGTTTCGCTGTTGTATTGAAAATTATCTGCAGTAAGTTTTTGTTTTCGATAGTCTTAATTTTATAAAATTTATATATAATAAAATGGAAAGACAAGCAAAGTACAGAAAACATATATAAAATCTAAAAAAACTTGTTCAATCTAAAGCTGAACATAGACAGATGATTCAACAAGCAGGACGTGGTCAAGTGGCTGCAGCAGAAACAGCAGCAATAATTCTCAAACCAGTTACTGAAGCACTACTTGGGAAACAACCTGAAACTAAGCCGCTGTCAGAAGAAGAACTTAAGCGACTACAGGAAAAAGGTTTGGTTGGAAATGTTAAAGAACAACAAGAAGCAGCTGTCGCAAAAATTTTTGCTACATCTGATGAGGAAAGAAGAAGATTGGCTGAGGTTCTTGTAGCAAATATTGCTGATCCTGTTGCTAGACGAAATGAACTAAATCGGCTGATTAATAATCCAATTTTATTTGAACAAAGATTAGCAGAATTAACTTCACATGAAATTAGGACTGTTTTAGGAAAAATATCTGAAAAATTAGAGAATATTGAAAAAGAACAAGACAAAATTGGAGAGTTAGCAGTAAGGGTTTTAAATGTTGACGAAGAAAGACGATTTTATTGAGAAAAAGCACATGATAAAATAACAAAATCCGAATACAATACTTTTATAGAAAAAAATAATATTAATGATATTGATAATTTAAAAACATGATCAAAAGAAAAATATGATAAACTTATTAATGATTTAAATGCAATAATGACGAATGGCTTTACGTCTAATGCTGAATTAGAAATCAATAATGAAAAAGAACATATGTCGCAACTCTCTGATAATATTAGAGCTGGTACTATTGCTAGAGTATTTAACAGAACAGCTACTGAAAATAGATACACAAGGTTTGGTAAAAGTTGGGATTTGTATAGGAAATTTAAAATAAATGATGCAAATCGCAAAAAAGATGCTAAAAAACTAAAAAGTAAATTAAAAACTGATAGACCAGAGAGCACACAATTTCCAGCAGAGACTGAAAAACCACTAGTTATATAGCCAGGGGAAACTGAAAGAAGGAAGCAAATTGAAAAATAAAAGAAATGGTAAAAGAGAAAACAGAAGACTCAGACTATGTTACTTTTATAAAAGAAAATAATATTAAAGATGTTGATAATATTAATAAATTAACACAAAATGAATATGATATTTTAATTGTTATATTAGATACAAAAAAATAAAGATGGTAAACAAACTTTAGATGAAATTGATAAAGCTGAAGATAAAGATTTCACAGAACTTTATAGACAAAGCTTGAGATGGTGTTATAGCTAATGTTTTTAAATATGCTGCAGTAAAATTTAAAGCTGGAACAGCTAGTATTGCAGGACGAAGTTTTAAAAATGTATTTGATGGTTATGATAAAAGTCGATTAAGTAAAGTAAAAACTGGAACAGGTGTAAAAATATTTGCATCAACTGCCGAAATGATAGGCAGATAAATGCTGCTGATATCATCAAAAGAGGTTGGAAATGTTGCCGCTGAAATTGATAATGAAATTATTGATATACTTGATCATTTAAGATGGGAAAATTTATTAACATCTGATGAATACGAAACTTTACACGGCGACCTAATTTTATAAATTTCAATTTTATAAATATTAATTTTGTAAAAATATAATAAATAACAATGTCAACAACATTATTACTAGACTCTAGTACGGCCGCGATAGCTAACGCGAGAGCTAACGCGAAAGATAGCGCAAATTTTTCAGTAAATTATATTCCGCCAATACAACTTGATACTGAAAAACAGTATGAAATTGGACTAATTTCATGTACATGTTGGCATTCCATGGCTAACGTGAAAACTGGTGTCAATGATGAATTTAATTTTACTTTAACTCCAGCTCCAGGACTTTCGTGGAAATCAGTTAAAATTCCGCATGGAACCTACAACGTAACTGATTTAAATAAGACGATACGCGAATTAATAACGGAAAATGGAGGAGTTTCAGACAATTTTGAACTGGTACCGAATTATAACACATTACGCGCTAGAATAACATTAAAAAATAATTTGATAATAGATTTTTCATCACCAACAATCATAGCCTCGCTGATAGGATTTACTCACAAGCAATACGGATCTGGAGCAGAACAAACTATAACGTATGATGGTGATTTGCCAGTAAATATAACTGACGTAAACACAATACTGATAAATTGCTCCATTACAGCTGGATCTTACTCAGCCCAGGGTAGTAAAGGGCAAAACAAATATTGTTTCTCACCAGATGTTCCACCAGGATCACTTATGCAAAGTAGTCCAAGGCAAGTTATTTATTATCCGCTAAATGTTGAAAATCAAATAACAGCAATAAATATGCAGTTGACAGATCAATCTGGACGACAGCTGGATTTGAATAACGAGGTTGTTACTTATTAACTGCACCTACGAGCGCAATAAAATTATGCAACCTCAGATATAATGAAACAAAAAAAATTTTACCGAAGAAAAATTATTGGTGGATTTTTGGGAAATATATTTACTAAAATTATTGAAAAGGTTCCGGGAATCACGCATTAAGTTGCATCAATTGCGCTAGACGCGTCAAAAGCTTTTGCAACTGGAGCTGCATCTGCTGCTGGAACTGCGGTGGGACAAAACATAACTGATAAAATTACTCAGAAAAATACAAGTAATTTTCCTGGCGAGAAACCACCGACAATCAAACAAATTATATCAGAAATCGCTCCAACAAAAGAAACTCAACGTGCCATGATAACAAGAACAAAAACAATTTTATCACCAAAGGGCGAGCAGATTATACAAAAGTTAATATCAAAAACAACAGCGCCGCGATAATAAAATTTTATATAATCTAATAAAAAAATGTCTGTTAAAAATTATCTCGATTTAGCAGAAACTTATGATGTCGACGACACAGTAACAGAATTTGAGAATATTGAATATCTCGACGAAAATTCTAATGAGCCAAATAAAGCTGGTGTCAGAACATTTAATACCCGAGACGAAGATATATTTCTGCTGCCACACAAAGCAATATTAGACGTTCGCGGCCAGATTATGACAATAGCTAATCCACCTGTCGCAATTGCAGCTAACGCAGAAGTAGCTCTTATAAATAATGGCTGGTGCTTATTTAAAAGTGCCAGATATCAACTGGCCAATCATACCGTTGAGGATATTTCAAATCACCTACAAGATGCAAGTACAATCTTAAATATTATTTCGTTTTCCGACGATTACTCCAGATCGACTGCAACTAATATGATGTGGTTTAAAGATACTGGAATTGGTGTAGCAGGATCTGGAGAATTTATTTCAAAAGGAGCATTAAAACACGGAGCTGATGCCGCTGCAGATGTTGTAATTATAAGAGATTTTCTTATCGCTAATGCTATTAATTTTGGTATAGCAGAACCAGCTGCAGCCGCTGATGTAAATGCTACAAGAGTCTCACTTATTGCTGCTTGTAATACTCTTGGTATAACACCACCAGGTGCAGCTGCGGACGGTGTTGCAATGTTAATTTTGATTAATAACGCAATTAGCGTAAGAAATGTACGTTACAATGAAGGTTATTTTAAGAGAAAGTCACTTGCAGCAGAATCACGTCAAATTACAATAATGCTGCCGTTAAGTACAGTATTTGGATTTTGTCGCGATTACAATAAAGTATTTCGTGGAGTTAAACATACACTTATTTTAGATGGAGCAGAACAAAACAACTCCCTGTTTAGGTCAGGCAGAGCTGATGTACAGTTTATCATAAACAAACTTGCGCTATGGGTGCCACGAATAACACCAACAGTTTCAAAATCGCTCGAATTAGATGATGTTCTTAAAAACCGCACAAACAAAATTCATTTTCAGCAACATAAAATATATCAAACAGCAGTTCCAAATACCACCGACTACACATGGAGAGTTACAACAACATCAAGTGAACAACTGCCGAGGCAATTATTTGTTGTATTTCAGCAACAAGCGCGACGTGGTAACCAACAACAAAATAATGCAATATTTGATAATGCTGGTGTAAGACGAATATATGCTAGAATAAATTCAAAGCAATATGCAGAACGAGCGATAGAATGCAATTTTGTAGATGACGCTAATAAAAATATTACTAGACCTTACATGTACCTCCTCGACGAAGTGCAAAAATATCAGGACGTTGGAGACGGATCTCAGATATCAGTAGAGGAATTTCGTACACTTTATCCGATATTTTATTTTGATGTTAGTAAACAAAATGAAAGAGATGTAATTTCAACTGCTGATATTGAAATTACCTGGACATTAAGAGCAGCTCAAGTAGCACAGTTGTACGTGTACGCGTTAGTGATCAGCGATAGATCTGTTACAACTGATTATTTTGGAGGTAAAATGTCGGTACAAGTTTGAAAAACTTTGAGTTTAATCTGTAAATTTAATATAATAAAGGATGACAAAATATATTGTAAAAGAAATATATTTGACTGATGGTCAAGTTAAAAAATGAGCAGCTGCTGTTGCTAAGCAGAGGCAGGTATCATTAAAAATAAAACCTAACACCTTAGGTGTTTTGGGTACTTTAACAAAATTAATGTTGACCAAAATACAGGTAAATAAATATAACCGCGGCAAACCTTTTGTTTTAAATTTAAGTGAGGCACAAATAACTGCGATGGCAAAACATGGCGGCTTCTTTGGTCCGGCACTATATGTAATGGCTAGAACTTTATTACCAAAACTTTTGCCGGTGTTAGGTATATTAGGATTAGCAGCAGCGTCTGGAGCAGTATCTGGCGCAACGAAAAAAGCAGTTGAAGGTCATGGAATTGTTGGCAGTGGAATAAAGAAAATTTCAGTTAAAAATTACTTGTAATTTTGCTAATTTTGAAAGTTTAACTTTCAGTTTAGTTTTATGTGGACTGATAAATATAATGCCACGACGAAAAACAGCAAAAAGAAAGACAACGAAGAAAAAGGCACCGCGACGTCGAAGAGCAACCAAAGGCAGATTTATAGGACCGTTGCTGGCGGGAGTAGCAGGATGTCTACTGCTAAATCTACTGGGAATAGGACGAGGACTAACATTGCCGGGCACAAGGAGATAAAATCTCCTGCGACGTTGAAAACGTCTCAGTTAAGTAACTTTGATATACTTGATACTTGATAAGCTAAAACAAATAAAAAATTTCCACGGAGTTTATGCCAAAGATGAACTTGCTAACATCTCAGATGTTGGTTCTGATGGTTCCTGTGTGATAAATATACAAGATTTCAACGACGGATCTGGTACACATTGGGTAGCTGTTTGTAATAACAATTATTTTCACTCATTTGGAATTCCTCCGAGCGACACAATAAAAAAATATATAAACAAAAATTATAAAATAATAAATTATTCGTCCAATCAACTTCAACCTATTGGAACATCAGCTTATGGATATTATTGCGTGATGTTCATTAAACAAATGTCTAAATCCCATGACAACGTCAGGAGATCGGATTCCAATTTTTAAAAATTTATTTTACAATTTGACAAGCATCCTTCTCACGCCAATGATAAGAGTGCACAAAATTGGGAATATTATACATAATTTTATCTAAATTACAAATATATAATGTCAACATATTGTCTCAAATGTAAAACTAAAACAGAAAATATCAATGAAACAACAGAAAAAACAAAGAACAACAGGATGATGCTAAAAGTATTTGCGCAATCTGCGGAAAAAGAAAAAGTATGTTTTTGAGGAAATTGCCCGGAGACGGATGCTCTGACGTTGTCAGGACGTTATTTTAGTAGACGACTGATAAATAATGACATGCAAGTGCGATTCTGACAGAGATTTATGCCTCGAGCAAAACAAAATTGTCACATACTGTCAACAATGTAACAACAGAGAAATAATAGGAACAGGCATAGACATACATAAAGTAATTGGAAAATTGCCAAAACCAAAAGGCGGTTGGACATTGCCAGGCCATAAATATACTGGACCTTATAATCCGTTAGACAAGCAACTAGATGAAAATGATAATCCATTACCAGGACAAGAGCCTTACAATCAAGTTGATGCAATAGCCGTGCGCCATGATATCTGCTACCGGGACAACGAACAAGATAAGCACGGCTGTGATAAAGTAATGTTAAACGAACTTCGTGATATGAAACCAAAGGGAATCAGGGAAAGGGTTGACCGAAAGTTGATGCAGGGTTTTATTGGACCATAATATAAACTGGGACTCGGACAATTGTATGATGATCTGGCAGCTGAATTACACAAACCTAAAAAAAAAAGTTTCCGCGACGTAAAGTTGTCGCAAATGCCGTTGACGATATCTGGGCGATAGATTTAGTAGATGTGTCAAATCTAGCCGAATTTAACAATAATAAGAGATATCATTTTAATGTCATAGATGTTTTTAGTAAATACACGTTTAGTGTTCCAGTTTTAGATAAGACAGGAACGTCGATAACTGATGCGCTAAAACAAATAATAACAACTACAGAAAGAAAACCAAATAGAATCTGGACTGATCACAGAGCAGAATTTTTTAATAAAAAGTTCGAGCAGTTTTTGCTCCAAAATAATATCAACAAATATGTTACAGGAAATGATGGTAAAAGCGTTGTCGTCGAGCGATTTAATAGCACGCTAAACGAATAAATTCATAAGTATTGATCAGCTAAAAATGCAAATAAATATATTGATAATTTACAGAACATTGCTGACGAATACAATAACACGAAACACCGAACCACTAAAATGTCGCCAGATGACGCAATTAAAAATCTTATATTAGCAAACGAAAACATGTACAGCAGACATAAATTTAAAGTTGGTGATAAAGTTAGAATTTCTCTGACACAAAAAAAAAAAACATTTGAAAAAGGATTTACTCCAAACTGGAGCAAAGAAGTATTTGTTGTTGATAAAGTACCTTTAACAATACCTGTAACATACGCGCTGAAGAATTTATTAGGTGAGCCTATAACTGGTAGTTTTTATGAACAAGAACTTCAGAAAACTTCCCAAGACGTATTTGTTATTGAAAAAGTTATCAGAAAGCGCGGCGACAAAAGTTTAGTTAAATGGAGAGGATATAGCGATAAATTTAATAGCTGGGTACCAACTAAGTCGATGCAAAATTATTTATAATTTTGTGCAATAATGTTATTATAAATTTGTTCGTACTTTACAAGTACAGATTTACATTTGATAGTTTTACATAAAGAAATTAAATGTAATTTTCTTCTATTATCAACTGGCACTAAATTAAATATTTTACCAAAAATAAAATCATATTTTATATTTCTTTGATGGCCAATTATTTTTACACCAAGAAAAGGTTTGATAAGGTGCCAAAATATCTGTTGTTCAGGAACAGTAAAATTAAATTTTATTATTTTTTTTAGCAATGTGATACTTAACATTATATCGTCCAGTTGTCGGCCTGCTGTAATTTTTTCTGTCAGCGACAGCAACCACTTCATCGTCGGATTCGTTGTATTACAAAATATCATCTTCGCTATAGCTAGAAAATTTGTCGGTGACTTTGTCGTTAGTGATTGTGTCGTTGGCGAGTTTGTCGCTGGCGATATAATCTCCCGAGTATATATCAGCAAGTCGTTTCATCAAGTTCATATAACAATATATTTTTACCTAATTTATAATAATAATGGCCAGCGAAACTAAACCTTCAGAAGTAAAATATCATCATAAAGTTAATATATTAAATTACAGAGAATTGGCGGAAGCAGTTAGAAAATGTCTGTCGGGTTATAGTGCTTATTCTGTTGACGTTATTATAATGCAAGGCGATTCTGATAAAATTCTCCTAACAACGGCAGAAAAAAATAAACTTAATGATAGTTCATTTATAACACTAAAATTTGATCGCGATGATAATTTGATGTTTGCACATAACTGTCTTACTAAAACGGAATTACGAAATATAATTAATCATCATATTTAAAACTGAATCTGTCAAAAGTTGACATTGACGTTGCTGATCTTATCTGGAAAAACGCCATTAAAAATTTCATAAACAAACCTATGTGATTTATAAGTAATAAAATCTGTTTTAATTCCTCTAATTTTTATAAGTAAATATCCATCTCTATCCAAAGTTCCTAATTCTTATTTTTTGTTCTTTATTTCGAATACTTCCGCGATCATTAGCCTCATATAAATCAAATACTTTATGAGGCTGATACTCATTTTGTAAAGCTAAATTCTCAATATTGTCATCGTTTATTGAGTTATTTACCCTATAAACTTGCTGACATTCTGGAATGTCATCACAGAACAAAGTATAGATAAAATCTTTTCTAAACATTTCGGTGACATCTGTATCATCACCTTTCACTGAAATTATCATTCCAGCTGGCGTTGGTTTTCCTATAGGTTTTTGAGATTTTATAAAAATAACTGAACCAAGTGCATTTGCAGCATGTAAGTTCTACTTTGGGTGAACATGATATGTTTCTTTCTCTTCCGCTGTCATTCTAATATATCTCAAAATTTCTATCATTATACTATAAGGATTTTATATCTCTAATTGATATTTTACGTAAGTTTTAATTAAATATAAAATATACTATACATAATGTTACAATTGCGCGATATTGCTAAAAAGAGCATTATCAAAACAGAAAAAATTGCTACCGCATTTTCAGGTTACGACAACAGTTACAAATTTGATAATCAAAATGTTTTAGCAAATTTTAACTCTACAAATTTATATCATCTTTTACAACCAGTTATAGCTCAAGAACTTACAGCTCACAAAAGTATCAAACTAATAGTTCAGTATCATATGATTTTATCAAAGTTACATGCAATCGAAAAAGATATATTTGATATAATTTTTGAAAATACAAATTTCGACAGAGAAGTTTCAGAACCATTTCTAACAGCTAAATCACGAAAAAAATTAACTGGAACAAATATTGCCACAGTCGCCGATGAAATACACCAAGAAATAAATACAAAATTGGAGGAATTTGCTTCATCTGGGTCAGGTTGGAAATTTGAAATTATAAAGGAAGTTTTAATTCATACAGCAAGATATAACGTACTGAGCAGCAGGCAGGGTGAACCCTACAACTTTTCGCTCGAGACCGTTAACAAAAATAAATGTTCCTACAGAGGCTGAAAAAACAATGTCAATAACTCTAAACCAAAGCCTCTAACCGAGATTATTTCCATACGGTTGAAAAAGGATAATAAATCTTTTTGGCTAGCTCATTTTTGTTATTCCATCGTTGACGTATTTTGTTTTTATTTTATAGTGCGACTCGTTTACTCGCCGGGTCACTCAATTTTTGTCGTTCACCCTGCCTGCTGATGTAAATTAAACAGCCAGTATAAATAATATTATCAATAATGAATATTGGAGAACCACATTCAGCTAAATTAGCTCGAGAGTGATTAGAGGCAATTAAAAAATATTTACCTGTTCGTGATTCTGTTAAGCAACAACTACAATCACGTCAGGAATCTCAAGTTGAATTTGAAGAGGATACAAAACAATTATTTAAACCTATTACAGAAACCACTAAAGATCTTCTTCCTGCTTTAGAAAAAAACTGCTGAAGCAACTGCAAAAATAGCAGAAAGAACTAAGAAAACAAAAATCATTTTACGGGGAATTCCAGCTGATATAGCTGCGGCTCAACCTGCAGTCGCTGAAGCACCAGCCCCTAAACAAAAGATTCGTGCAATAAGTAATGCTGAACTGTTAAATAAATTTGATAAAAATACTGTTAAATTTATTAAGAATAATATTAAAGACACACAACAATTAGCTGTGTTTGCTGTGGATGGTTTTAGTCGAAGAGATAAATTAATGAAACCTGAACACGCTAAGGATATTAAAACTCGTGAACAATGGCAAAAATCATTATATCGTATACTTTATGATGTTGAAAAAGTTAAAAATAATGATCCATTATATCGGGATTATGTTGATGACGTTAATTATTTAGTCAAATCAGAAAAGGAAGCAGCAAAACAACTTGGAGAACAGAGAAAACAAGAGAGAGAAGAAAGAAGAAAAGCAAAACAGGAAGAAGTAGCAAGACCAAAACGAAAGTACACAAAAAGAAAACATCCATATCCTCAAACAACATTGGAACTACCACCACCATTACAACCATCACCACCACGTGAAGAAACTCCTACATCGTCAGAAAAACCGGTTACGCCTATTACTGAATTACGAGAAAGATATGAAGAATTACTTAAAAAACAATCATTGATTGAAAAATCAATTAAACTAGAAAAAGATGAGGAATTACGTAAAAGAAGATTCTACCCAACTCCAGTTCTGCCTTCAAAAGAAGAAAGAGAAATAATGAGGAAAACGAAGGAAATGGGAGAAAAATTAATAGAGTATGAAAAATAAAAAAAAAGAATTAGAAGAACAAGAAATAAAAAGAATAACAAATGAAATGAAAATAATTGAAATAGAGTATGAAAGAGCAAAAAGAGAAGCATTGAAAGCAGAAATAGAAAGAAGGGAAATAGGAGTAAAAAAATTTTCGTCAGACACATCTTCTGACAGCGCAACTGGAAGTGGTCTTACTACTCAAGGAAGTGGCCTCATTACTTGTCCCAATAACGTCCTTGCCGATGTTGAACGACTAGAAATCCTCATCGGAGGAAAACGAGCTGGTAATAATTCTCCAGAAATAATTAATGAAGCAGCTGATATTTGTAAACGATTATTTACAGGCGGTAGCATGGATATTAATATGTATCGGAATCTCATTAATGAAATCGCCGATGACTACCATAGTGATTAACTATAATTAGATACAGTTACTATAATAAAATGATCGTATATAATACTCAACGTGGACCGACCATGATCAGAGTAATAAATTCACGATTACCAGTATATAAAACGACCTACGGAGATGGACTAGGTGATGTTGTTCAAGGTCTATTTAGAAGGATAGCCCCAAAAGCAATACTGATTGCAAAGCAAATAGGAATGAAAGCTATCGATGTTGTTCGTGAAAAAGGTATTGGTGCTGTTGGTGATGTTGCTAGTAAAGCATTTTCAGCAATCAAGGATAGACTAGCACGATTAATACGACGAAAACCTCAACCACCAGTGAAACTGGCCAGCACTGTAGTAATCCCCGCAAATATTGGTAAAATAATAAATCAAGCTGCGAATCAAAAACTAGCAGAGTTGGCTAGTGTACCAATGTCAGAAAAAGAAAAAAAAATATAACCGCTAGTCTGATAGCAGGAAGTGGTCTCACTTCCCGAAGTGGTCTTCGTGTTAGACGATAGCAAATATAATAAAGATGTTCAAACGTGTATCTGATCCCGCATTTGACATGGACGCACCAGTACTCAAAGATGAGTCTGTGCGCGATTATCAATATTATTCTTATGATGCACGAATTCCAGATCAGCGTGGACGAATTGAACTTCAAGTTCAAGATACAAGTAAGTATTTCTTACCCGCTGAAGCATTTATCGAAGCAGAAGGTGAAATTTTAAATATCGCTAATCCTGCAATACCAGTAGCATATGGAGACGATGTTAGTGTCGGTTTTGTTAATAATGGTATTATGGCGTTATTTGATAGCGCTACGTATATGATCGATGGAAAAATAATTGAATCAATTCAGAAAGACGTTGACGTTGCTACAATAATACTTGGTCTTGCAAGATACAGCGATGATTATTCAAGATCAACTGGTCCATCAATGATGTTTGTAAAAGATACTTCTAATTCTCCAGAGTATCAACAATATGAAATAGGACAACCAAGAAATTTTGCCAGAAACGCCAACGCTGATGTATAAAGTATGATTATTAATGTAGATCCAGATTTTTACTTAGGATTTAGATCACGTCGAGCAATGTTACGAGGCAATAGAAGAGCGTTTTCATGTGCGATTCCACTGTCACATATCTTTGGATTCTGTAGAAATGTCAGAAAAGTCATTTTCGGAACTAAGCACACAGTTGTACTTGTTCGAAAAGCAACTGACAATGATGCAATATGGCGACCCGCTGGTGATGCTGGTACAGTAATTCTGACAAAACTTTCATTATGGATGCCAGTAGTGACTCCATCAATATCTGAAGAAGATCGGTTACTTGCTTTCCTGGGCTGCGGTGGTAAATCGATGTTATCATGGTTAACAATGACCACAGATTCTATCCAAAGTAACATTAATGGTTTATTTACATGGCAAATAGCCTCTCAGCAAGGAATAGCCGCATCACGACATATATTTATTGCATTTCAAGATACTGCACGGGTAAATGATCAAACACGTAGTATTCTGATATTTGATAATCTTGATGTTTCTGAGGTTTCGTTGAGGATAAATGGACATTAAGAACCATCACAGGATATATTACTGAATTTCGATGAAAATCATGTAGCACGTGCATATCATCGTCTCATGTCGTTTATGGGGCGTGATTAGAATGTTGATACTGGTTTACAAATATCGCCGTTAGATTTTACAACCTTATATCCAGTTTATTACTTTTCGCTGGAGCATTTAGATTTGTTTAGACAATCTGTTGTTGACATGCATTTTCGAGCTCGTGTGACAGTAGTAGCTATTGCCAATTACAGAGCAATAGCCGTTATACTCAGCGATAAATCAATGTTACTTGAAGGTGTTGGTGGACGAATGAGAGTCGTTGATGCTCCAGTAGAAAACATGTAATTAAATCGCTCATAATATTATAATGTCATATAATGACGTTAGTGTTAGTCTGACTCCTGGTCAGATTAAAAGACTACAATCAGCATAAAAAAATAACTGTGGATTAAAAATATCGCTAAAGAGAGAACAGATGAGTGGTGCAAATAAATTATCTCTTACAGAACTTCAATTCAGAAACTTCCATGAAGCCAAAAAATCAAATAAAGGTGTAAAACTTAATTTTTCTGCGGGCGCCATTAAAGGCATCGCTAAGACGGGTGGTATATTTCCACTTCTTGCAACTATACCAGCATTAATAACCGCTGCAGCCCCAGCTGTTGCAAAAGCAGCTGCATTAGGCGCTGTTGGAACCGCTGCTGGAATGGCATTATGAAAGCAACGGGTCAGGGAATAAAATCTTGCAAAAAAAAGGGGAAGGATCTAAGATTGCCGGGAACCCCATATTATGGTACGGAAAGGGTCTAAGACTTCCCGGGACAGTTCATTGATTCTGTCTATGTCTAATTTGATTTACTTGATACTGCTAAAAAATTAAAAATAAAAAACTTCAGAGGTGTTTTTATGCGTGATCAATTACCAAAAAAACCAAACAATATTGAAACTGGTATTATTAATCTCGATAAAATCTCTGGCCGTGGCACTCATTGGGTTGGATATGCAATTGATCCACGTGGAATTATTTATTTTGATTCATATGGACTAGCACCACCAAAAGAATTTTTAGAATATGTTAGCAGCGATAAAATCGCTGTGCAAAGTACTCCAATCTGGTATTATACATTACCAACACAAACATTAACTGATCCGCCAATATGTAGTCGTGAAGTACTCGCTGTACTTGATGCTGTATCAAAATCAACAAACCCACCTCATAAAGTCGTGCATGAATATACTACGTTGTCACATTTAAACAGACATTAGTAAATATAATGGTGGATATCTATGGAAGATCCTCTCGTGGTAAACCTCAACAGGGTGATTTATCTAAATATGCAACCCTTGATCAGCTCAGAAATGAGATTGATGATTTATTAAATATTACAAGTGTGGATCAAAATGAAGTCGTTGTTTTTCAGGATAAACAAGGACGATTAAAGACAAGTAATATACAACTGCCGGATGTACTCATACGAATTCCTAATGCGGGTGTTAATAATATCGTTACTTTTACTGATCAAGGTAAAATACAAGATTCCGGTAAGTCAGTCAGCGATTATGTCAAAAAAGTTGGTGATTCATTCACGGGTCACATTATCATGAATCGAAATAAAATTATAGACCTTTGGATATCCAACCGCAGATACAGACGCCACAACAAAAAAATATGTCGATGATCAAGAATCTAAGTACGTGTTAGTCAACGGCGGTATAATGCGAGCATTTCTCAATATTAATAATGATGGCATTAATAATCTTAGAACACTAGAATCTGATTTTGATGCTGCAACGAAGAAATACGTCGATGATAAGGAAATTCCAATAACAACTTCGTTAAAGGCAATCAATGATGAAATGACTACACTCAATACTAATTTTTCTAATCACGTACAAACGTTTTTAAATTTTCGTAGAAATACAAACAAACCCGTTAAAGATTTTTTTGGGGAACAACCAACCATTGATATCAAACTCTCCGACATTATCACAAAACTAACGATATTGTCAGTGGAATACCTAATATTGTTCGAAAAACGAATCTGATTTAAATTCCACACGGACAGATTAAAAATATCGTGTATACAGTAGCATCGGGGTCATCAACATGGACACCACAAAATAATACTCTCGAACATACCGCAGAAGTAACTGGTTTATGCAGGCTGTCCATGCGTGGTTTAGAAATTACTGCTACCACTTCATTATCACCGAATGTATATCATAATCCTCTACTGGTGATGCTAAATAAAAACACTAAAGAAATATGTAAGCTGATATCAACGGAAACGCCTCCGAGACGTTACTGTTGGTATCTGGAATTCGTAGCTGAAACTCCTTAATTAGTCACTTAACGTCATTAAGTTTAATGAATCAAAGCCAAGGACCCCAGTCCTACATCAACGTTCAACGTCATAGATATAATCAAGTGTGTAAATGTCAGACTGAATTAAAAAATATAATCGACGATTATACAATAAAAGTAAAAAAAAATATCGCAGACGTATGGTTGTTATTGATATAATTGTTTGCTCAGTTTCCTCTATTGTTGCTGGGGCCGGATTATTATTATCAACAATAACAATGACAGCGCCTGCAGTTGTAACAATTGTCGTTTCAACTTCAACGACTATCGCAGGCGTTCTCAGTATTATAGCTAAGAAGATAGCTACATGTACAAATGATAAATTGCACTAGTATATAATAAAATTACACACAGCAGCAGCGGCGTATTCTAAATTATCGTCATATATTTCGTTGTATCGCAGCGATGGTAAAATATCTGATGAGGAGTTTGCAACGACAATGAAAACGTATGATGAAGCATTCAGAATCGCTGGCGATTTTGGTGACAAAGTCACTCCCAATAACCAAGACGAATTAAATAATAACAATAATAATAATGACTGAGTCGTCAGCAGCGTCAAGAGAATTACTTCAACAGATCGTCACTAATACAACACCGTCAAAAACTACGATGATCTCATTAAGTTCGACCAATCCTGAGTTTAGCGTTAACTTTCCAACCGCAATTCCTGCAAAAGAAATAGCCTTAGCACAATTGCGAGTTTATTTTAGTTGGCCTAATATTAGATCAAAACCATTTGGTGGACTACAGCCAAATAATTCATTAGTATTCGCTAATAAAAATAAACCTGATGGAACTCCTGACTGGCAAGTAGTTAGTATTCCAACGGGCAGTTATCAAATAGAACAGATAAACGATGAGTTTCAGCGCAGAATTAAATCTATTACAGGAAAAGAATCAAAAATAGCAATTACTGCTTATGAACCAACATTATCAGCGGCTACTGAAATAAATTCCCCTGATTATTCTGTAGATATTTATCAAAGTTCGATTAGATCAGTATTAGGCTGGCCAGAAATCCACCAGTTTATCAAGGACCACCTGAACCACAACGATCTGATTTCGTTACAGATAAAGAATATTTATAAAACTTCCAGAATATCGGAGAGTAAAAGATGCTTATCCATGGCAAAATATTTAGGTGATAATAGAGTTATACATTATATAGATAGACTAGAAGACTATTTTATAGATACAATTGATGGTAAAAAAGGTAAAATAGCGACTCTTGATGTTGATTCAATCAATTCATATGCTAATACAATTAAATCTGAACATGAACGTATATTTAATAATCTACGAAATTTATTTTCAAGCATTAATGTTTCTTACAACGATGATTTAAAAAATCAAATAACTGAAACAATACAACATTTGAATCAAGTTGCTTCAGACCTAGAGTTTATGAATAAGGTTATCGTTGACAGAGAAAAACATTTAATAAAACCAGCAAAAGATAGACATGTAGCAAATTATATAGTTACTGAAGACGATCCAATTCAGCGTGTTCCACTCAATTGTTTGTTTACAACAGTATTTCTTAAATATTTCAGAATTACAAAAGAACAATTACCAACATTTGTAATTCCAGGATTTAACTATGAAGAGCTAAAGAAATCAGTAAATGATCTTATTGATGAACATTTTAAAAGAATATGCGATTCATGGAGAAAATTAACACCTACACCAACCATTCTTAAAGATAATAATAATCCGTATGGTGAAGGCCGTCATATCTCACCTGGTATTGTCAATATAACATCAACGATCGCAGTCAATCTAATATGCGATGCACTTGATGGTAGTTATCAAGTAGATCTTTCAAAGACTAACCAGGCCCATCAAGGATATATATTATATTCATTTAGTCCTCAAGCGCCACCCGGGTGGTTAATTGAATCTGAGCCAATTAATCCAGTTTATCTACGTGTACATAATCCATTATTGTCAAGAATAAATTTCAAGCTTACTGACCAGACAGGACACATTTTGGACCTAAGAGATGAAGAATTAAATATTAATTTTTATATACGCTCATAGAACGTCTGAGTAAATAATCAGGAAAAAAAAATAATCTGATTCTCAAATTTATTTTTACAATAATATATGTTTGAGTAATAAAATACTTTTATCAAAGATAGAACAGTTATTTTTTTACTGATTTTTCCATAATAATATGTTTGAGGTAATTGCACATATAAAGCGAGATAACTCTGCTCTCTCGCTGCAGAGTAAATTAAACGATTATCCTCCTTATGTACTATGTCGTTACCTGTACAAAACCCAGTTGTACATACGTGTATTTTAGCCTGATCGAACGAAGCGTATTAGTCCGTCTGTCTGTTAATCTTTACAGGCTTGTTAAAAACCAACCTGTTTGATATATCCCTGCCCTATAATGTGAACAGTGTTGTATTCTGATAGTAATTTTAAAACCTTAGAACGAAAAATATATGTGGATAAAGGCCGTACTGGAACAGATGTACATTATCGATTTTGTGTGGGCGTGGCTGACGTATGACTCCAGACTGCATACATATTACCTGTGTCTGTAATTTTAAGTAATCTCGTTTTATATATACGAGTGGTAATATATTTTAATCGTTTTGTATATACGAGTGGTGAATATATTTTAATAAAATCATAATTTTCTGGATTTATTTAGAAAATGTAATACTCTCGTGTTAGTTATAACTATATAGTAATTTCTCGAACATATATATTCAACCGAATGTCATAGCTCAGTGCAAGAATATTTGGATTCTGGTGCTAAAGGTCTGTCGTTCGATTCCCATGACCGGTGCCGGTGAGTATGGTCCAAGGGTTACCAATTTTTATAAAGATGGGGGGCTCTGCCCCAAGGTTTCATCTAATCCTCACCACGTCAAACTGCGTGGTGAGTGCTTTTTGCACTTACCCCGGGGATTGATATGGTGGGGGTTATATGAAACCGCAATGCCTAGACAGTTCTCTGAATCTCTAAAGTTTCGTTTCGTTTAGTGATTCGCTGGGGGATGTGTCTATGCAAGGAACCCCATAAAATAATCAGTAGTATGCCTGAACTCTCTACCTCATTTGATGGGCCCCCAAAAAAGAACATTCAGAAAGAATGCTAGCCAATAGAAACAGGACATGGGGTGCCAATAACGGTCATAACAAAGACATCATCATGCAAAGGACCCCATGAAAGGCACAAAGGCTATCAAGGGGCCCAGTGACGGGTAACCGCTTAGGATGCTACTGATTTTTTTTGATATTTTTAATTATATAACATAATAATAATAATAATAATAATAATAATAATAATAATAATAATAATAATAATAATAATAATCATATAACATAATAATTATAATAATAATAATAATAATAATAATAATAATAATAATAATAATAATATATAAAGACCAAGTCAGTCAACCTAACATATATATGCATAAAAGACCAAGTCAACCTAACATACATACAAAAGACAAAGTCAGAAAGGTCAAGGGTCAAGCCAAAAGTCAAGTCAAGGTTAAAAGTCAAAGTTGAAAACTTGAATGTCAATTATTTTTTATTTTAAATAAATAAATATATATATATATAATGAACCATGAAAACATTAATGATATTATTTCTGCTATTAAAAAATTAAAACATGACGGAATAAAAATATCTGATAATCTTGATCCTCAAAAAATTATGTGCGATTTTGAATTATTACAACAACGAAAATTCGAGAATAAATACACATTACCTTCCAATTATAGATTCGTGAAATTAATTTATCAATCTATGTTAGAATCCTTGGCAATGGTAAACGACACACAGGTGAAGCTATTTGCACCTCTTGCACGTCAATCGAAAAGATTAGATCCAAATTATCTCACGAGTACGAAAGAAAAAAGATTGTGGACAATCGTGTAATGCAATTGAGAAAAATTATGTTATTTGATTCTGTCAAAAGTGAAAGTGACACTGAGAGCAGCGACAGTGAAGGTGGACCCCTGACAGAGTCAGGGACTAAACAAAAACCCTGGCAAAATTGACAGAGTCGAACTATATGCAGTAAAAAAAAATATTTATTTTGTTTTTTGTTAAGTTAAGAGGATAGAGTTGTCTGACATATTCAAATATTATCTGCTGATCATATTTTATTGAATATGCAGATTTGTATATTTTATCTGCAACATGTTTTACTGAACGACTGCAAATACCAAAATATTTACCAGCCCTGTTCATTGATGGGAAAGTTATTTCTTGGCATGTTTCTGCATTTATGGCTTTAATAACTCTCTTTCCGAATACTTTACACTTTCCTGTATTTCCACGTGCAGAATTCTGACTCTGTGTAATAGCTTGCAGGTTAGATAAATGATTATTTTTTGGATTTCCATCAATGTGATGAACTACAAGTCCATTTTTGATGACCCCATAAAAACATTCGTAGATGAATCTATGTGATAAATAACATTTATTTTTCCCAGCACGGAATTTGAGATAACCAAATTTATCAAGATTACCGACTGGTTTTTTTAATCGACAGTGCCTGATCACACCATCTCGTGATGCTTCATAATTTTTAATGATTGGATGCGCCACAAATTCGTTTTGCTCCATTTATATATAATATTATTTGTCTAAATCATTGTTTTGAAATCTGACCAGATAATCTTCTATGGTTTTTATAGGAGATTTACCTGACGATGTCAAAGTATTATCTTTCTTGTCATAATATCGTTTTAATTCTCTATATTTTTTACCGCCGCATTTTACACATAACTGAGTTTTTCCTCTGACTCCAACACCACATTGCACACACGGTTTTGGTCCTAGACTACCATTTTTAACGCTTTGCATATGGTAGCAGCAGAATTCATTCAGGCATGCTTTGTTACAAGGAGAAGGATATCCAATTTTGAGCCAAATACATCGATTCTTTGTTTGAATCATTATATATATATATATAACTAATTTAAATTCTTCTAATTCTTTGTTTCATTTTTATTTCCTTTTTATATCATTACATGTAGTTATTATTATTATGATGATTATATTTGCATGGGTCTAATAGTTTGTTAGAAACATCATATTTATTTAAAACGTAAATGTGACTCGTGTAAGCACGATTTTTGCATTACGGTTTTTCGTATCAAGTAAACAGTGAGAAAGAGCTATGTAAATGATTGGCTGTGATCACGTTATTTCAAAATAATACTTGTTTACGCATTGTAGTGATTTCGAAATCACACGTGTTCTTCATGCGTGTGTACATGTAATGACGCATTAGCTTGTTTTAAATGCTCAGTTACCTGTAAGAAATGTTTAGTCAGAGTCGTAATCGTAGTCAGTCGTGGTTCAGAGTCACATCATAACATCTTACAGAGTTTATAATACCTTAAGAAAGGTATTTCTGTGCTGGAAAGAGTTGCGCATTCGTACGAGGAACAACATGTGTGTTGTTAGTGGTGGTAACTGTATTTCATCTACTTTCTAAATAATTGTTTTCCCTGGAGAACAACACTACTGGCTTTGGACAAAGTCATTTGATGAAATTATTTCTAAATCGGAACAGAACAATACAAATTGTGCTTTACAGTGAAAATTCTGGACATTCTGTGTTAGCCTTCGTCTGACGTCATCGTCCGCCATCTTGGAAAGGAACTGAGATTCAGACTGATCAATTTAGAACTGTTTATTCACAGGACTTATGTGTTTTCACAAATTAAGAACAATTTCTTGGATTTTCTTCGTAAATCGTAAGTCTTGTTTCACATATTTACCTTTTCTCCGTGTTTTCTAGGGAAATAAATTAATTGTTAAAATTAACAAAGCTTGTTGTCTTCACTCTTTCTTTGTGTTACTTTCAACGAGCCGATACGCAACATTTTCTAAATTTATGGAATCCTGCTGATTTAATAGTTGCAAGTAGAACGATAGTTCGTGATGAACTACAGGAGAAATTATTTCTGTTACATAAAGAAAAGTTTTCAGACCTTCCTGTACCATTATGTTATCGCGCAGCAGATACTCGACAACAGAACATTGAAGTTGAAATTCCTGGTGGTGGGATAAAAAAATCTTGTCTTGAATGATATTGTTTTGGTTGCTGTTGATGTTGTTGAGAATGCGCTGAGTATGAATAAATCACCGTGGATGTTAGGATACGCTATAACGATCCACTCGTCACAAGGATTAACTATTTCTGATACAAATATCTGGATTGTCGAAGATCGGATTGAATGGTCAAATTTAGTCTATCTCGCAGCATCTCGAGTCAGAAGAATATCTCAACTACATAGGGTTATTATGAATTTTACAGAAAATAATAATCAAACTGTTAATAATGACATAATAAGAAAAAAACTATCTGGTTATGAACAATGTGACAAAAAAAATAAGCGTGACTTTGATATTGATACTGAATTTATTATAACACTAAAACAACGACAGAATAATGATTGTGCAAGCTGTAACACAATACTGTTATGGCAATATTCGAATAATAATCCAAGACAATTTACCGTAGACAGAATTAATAGTGATATTGGTCATACACGTGATAATGTGATCCTAACCTGTCTTGAATGCAATCGACGTAGAGGTGCTAATTTACATAAGTGAAGGTGGCGGTAATTGTGTGTCTTTAGGAATTACTTGTAATTGTTCACGTACAAATCCACTTTGAGGAGCTGTAGAATCTAGTCTGTAGACTGGAGGTCTACCAGTGGATCTAACCACGCTAGAAATTGTATGTGTAGTCACACTCCAGATAGGATCGGTTGCTCTTTTTTCCCACCTTCAAGCTCACCAGGTTCATATAAATATCTTATAGTTACACTACCTAATACTGGTTGAGAGAAAGATTCACGTCGTTGTATTGGTATATATTTTTTTGTGATCGCACTAGAAGGTTTCATGGAAGTTGCACGAGTAATTTCGTTATTTAACGCAGCTATCACACTTGGTAATCCTGCAACCCATTCACGAGATCTCTCACCGGACTTAAAGTCAGTAGATATTTCTCTTGCATATTGATATCCAAATAACCGCTCAGCAAGTGTTCGATTAAATCGTTCAACGATTGCCTGATCACGATGAATTTCGGTGTGTCCTCGTCTGATTTTAACGTTATGTTTTTTCATCAATGATAATACCGCACCAAAAAATTCTTTGCCAGGATCAACCTGTAATAATTGTGGCCATCGTAGACCACCACGTTGATAAATTCTTTCAAACGCAGATGCAACTTCAGATGCTGTCTTTATTGATAATGGTTCCGCTTCTTTATATCTACTTGCAACATCAACGACAGTCAATGCGTATTTGTATGTGCGTGATTGACGTCTACCAATTTTAATGGTGTCATGTGGCAAAAATAAAATATCTGCTTGATGAACTTCATTAGGGGTGCTGACATCAAAATGTGCACATTGAATTTTTTTAGGTGGTGGTAGATAAATTTGCCATATTGCCTGTCGTGCTAACCACGCTGCAGCAACAGAACGTGAGACTTTTGCTGCTTCAGCAAGTTTACTAATCGCTGCTCTGCCCCTCCAATATCCTCTTGGGGTATAATAAATGGATTCCATTATAATAGTTATATAATTAATTACGAGCCCCTAACATTATTTTACCTTTCATGGCAGTTTTTACTAGAAAACTAGCGGGTTTTTCTCTGACAGATTTATTAGGTATAGAATTTAATGCATGAGTCAATTTTACATCTGCGACATGCCGTTATTGTAAATCTTTACTTTTATACGCAACATCATGAACATGATACGCTTGATCAATCTTATTTATTGGATACTCTCCTTCTCTTGGTTGATCTTGATCATCAAGTCGGATATCAAGTCGAGTTTCAGGACCACAATAATTATATCCAGGCAGATGTTTCTCACCGGGGTATTTAGCCCATGGAGTTCCTGGTAAATTCCCCAATGAAGCAGCGATATCTCCACCGTTGACTGACAAATCAAGAGGAATAAATTTATATGTTTTTGTGCCACATTCTACAAATTTACCTGTAATTGCACGTCTTTTATTCTTCGTTGTTATTGTTGTTAATCCAGTGATATGGGTAGGTGCCCTACATCGAACGCAATATAAACTCATGTTATTTATTATATGGATATAATTGACTTTTCTGCGACACGAAAACAAGAACCAGTAAAGCACCATCCAGCACTACCGGATTCTATCAGAATGATTATAATAGGCCCATCTGGATCTGGTTAGACACAATTATTACTTAATCTGATAATGCGATGGCTCAAGTGGGATAAATTATATTTGGTAGCACCATCTGTAGATGATCAACGGTGTTATGAAGTACTTAAAGATTTTAATGAAAATGTAAAATTGCTGAATAAAGACAGTAATGATGTTGTTGACTTTATTACCGATATTGATGAAGCCCCATCTGTAGATGACCTAGATGGATTTATTAATAATTTAGTGGTGTACGATGATGTTATGCTGGACAAACAATCAAATCCAGCTCGGATATTTTCTCGAGGTAGACATAAAAATACTGACGTGATTTATGTTACACAGCGATATACACAAATTCCAAACGTGATCAGAGATAACTGCAATATTTTAGTCGTGTTTAATGGAGTAGATAATTATACCTTACAAAATATTTATTTTACTTGGTGTTCAGGGGATATGAACATAATCAAGTTTAAAAACATATTTTCAAAAGCACAAGCTGTTCCGTTCTGATTTATAACAATAAATTTACATGACCCAAGATCTAGGTATCGTATAGGTCTTGATAAAATCTTTGGTTAATTACAGCAGCAGGCAGGGTGAACGACAAAAATTGAGTGACCCGGCGAGTAAACGAGTCGCACTATAAAATAAAAACAAAATACGTCAACGATGGAATAACAAAAATGAGCTAACCGAAAAGATTTATTATCCGTTTTCAACCGTATGGAAATAATCTCGGTTAGAGGCTTTGGTTTAGAGTTATTGACATTGTTTTTTCAGCCTCTGTAGGAACATTTATTTTTGTTAACGGACTCGAGCAAAAAGTTGTAGGGTTCACCCTGCCTGCTGTTTACTGCGAGATAGTTCTTACGTTGATCTTCCAAAACAAAAAATTAAAAACAAAAAATGCTGTATAACTGTCAAAAACAACGACGATCAATGTTCCCGTTGGTCAATTTTGTCTGTGAAACATCCCCAGAGTGACCACAGTGACCGAATTGAAAAGTATTTGCCATACAAAGACGAACTAGATTTTAACGGAATAACTTTTCCAGTGTCAGAAAATCAGATACCAAAGTTTGAAAAAGAAAACAATATTTCAGTAAATGTTTTCGGACTAGATGAGCGAGAAAATGTTTATCCAAGGTATATTTCAGAGACTGCTACACAAAAGACAATAAATTTATTATTTTATCGAGGACATTACGTTTGGATAAAAAACTTTAACGGTTTAGTTGGCGGACGGTATAATAAAAATAAAAAGAAGAAATATTTCTGTTACAAATGTTTGCAGGGTTTTTCTAAGAATGAGAAACTACAGGAACATCTTAAATAC
Organism: Megalonaias nervosa; assembly: GCA_016617855.1. Taxonomy (NCBI): domain Eukaryota; kingdom Metazoa; phylum Mollusca; class Bivalvia; order Unionida; family Unionidae; genus Megalonaias; species Megalonaias nervosa. Next base: position 56,495 of record JAECUM010011972.1, read on the forward strand.
TGTATCAACGTTCAAAGAATAAAATTATGATCATAAGCTAAATATACCTTTCGTTATTTATGCGGATTTTGAGTGCCTACTCGTTCCAGTGGCTGGCGCTGAAAATAATCCTAATAAATCAAGTACAAGAAAAATACAGCAACATATTCCTTGCGGAGTAACTTATGAAGCAGTTTGCTGCGTCGACGATAAGTTTTCATGTCCAGTAAATTATATAGATGTAAAGATAATGAATCTGAAAGTCCGGCGGTATGGTTACTAAAAAATCTTATAGATGATGTTAATAAAATGTCTAACAAATTATTTAAGACAGTTCCAATGAAAATAACGCTGAACAACAACTTGAATTTAACGAAGCGGTTGATTGTCATATTTGTGAGACGTTATTGGTAGACTCAAACGGAGTCCAAGATAAAGTGCGCGATCACTGTCATCTGACCAGTCAGTATCGTGGAGCAGGTCATAATAATTGTAATTTAAAATTTCATGCACCAAAGTTTATAACTGTCGTTTTACATAACTTTCGCGGCTATGACAGTCATATCATTATATAAGCTTTTGGCAACGAGGAAATTAAATCTAAACTAAAACTAAATAATAAGATAAAATGTATACCAAATAATTTTGAAAAATATGTGTCAGTTACTTTCGGAAAATTACGTTTTATTGATAGTCTGCAATTTATGGCAGCATCATTAGATGAGCTTGTAAAAGGTTGCAGCACTTTTAATAATCTGCGAAGTTGCTTTGGTGAAAACTACGTCGATCTGACAAAAAAAGGGCTCTTTCCGTATGAGTATCTCGACGACTTGAGCAGATTTGATAAAACTTCTCTGCCCGGCAAAGACAAATTTTACTCGCAGCTAAAAGGTGAAGATGTGTCAGACGACGAATACAAATATGCACAAGATATTTGGAATAAATTTAGTTGTAAAACATTTGGTGATTATCATGATATATATTTGAAAACAGATGTTTTATTACTAGCAGATGTTTTTGAAAGTTTTCGTCGAGTAAGCTACAGCAATTATGGACTAGATCCTTGTTGGTATTATTCTGCTCCCGGATTGTCGTGGGACGCTCTGCTAAAAACAAGTAAGATATAATTAGATCTCTTAACAGACGTCGATATGTTTAATTTTATTGAAAAAGGTATCAAAGGCGGAATTAGTGTTATAACAAAAAAATATACAGTAGCTAATTATAAATATCTAAAAAATTATGATAAAAATCTCTTGTCGAGTTACATCATTTATCAAGATTGCATCAGTTTGTACGGTTATGCAATGTCAGAGCCAATGCCGTGCGGTGGATTTCATTGTATATCTCCAGATCAATTTCTTAAAGAAACTGAAAACGATTTAACTAGAAAAATTAACAATGTCAGTTATTTTGTTGAAGTCGATCTAGATTACCCTAGTTCGTTACATGAACTACACAACGACTACCCATTTTGTGCAGAATCGATGATGGTAGATGACAGTTTACTATCACCCGAGCAACGAGCCATGACAACAGCAAAAAATCCGATTGTTAGTAAGTTTGTTCCAAATTTGCTAAATAAAAGAAATTACGTGATACATTACAAAAATTTAATACAAGCAGTAGATGCTGGAATAATTTTGAGAAAAGTCCATCGTGTGCTAAAATTTAATCAATCTAGGTGGATGTCAAATTATATTGACTTAAATACCAAACGTCGTGCTATTGCTAAGACCGACGTTTGAGAAAAACTTTTTAAAGTAAATGAATAACTCAGTTTTTGGAAAGACAATGGAGAACATTAGAAAGCGAGTTTCGATAGAAATTGTAAATGATATAAATAGCAGAAATAAATTAGTTAACGATGATGGTTTTGTCAGCATGAAAATATTTAATGAAAATCTTGTTGCAATACAACGACGAAAGACAAATTTAAAGTTAAATAAACCAATATATGTTGGTGCAGCTGTTCTTGATATATCAAAATGGCTGATGTACGATTTTCACTATAATTTTACTAAAAAGCAGTAGCCAGATTCGGAGTTGCTGTTTACTGATACAGATTCGCTAGTTTATATATAAAATGTGAAGATGTCTACGATGATATTTAAAAACGCCGTGACTTATTTGATTTATCAGATTATCCGACTTGTAGTGGATTTTATCATAATGTGAATAAAAAAGTTATTGGTAAATTTAAGGATGAATTAATGTTTGTGCCGGTGAGAGAGTTTGTTGGACTTCGAAGTAAAATGTACGCCGTCATTCTCGATGACAATAAACTGACAAAGAAAGCGAAAGGTATGTGAAGAAATGTATGAAATTTAACGATTTTAAGTCAGCGTTGAAGAACAATGTTAGCTTTATTAAGACAAATGTAATCAGAACCAATCTTCACAAGCTCGAGACAGATACGATTATTAAACGTGGATTGAGTAATTTCGATGATAAACGTTACTGTGTCAATGGTATAAACATACCTGCGTTAGGTCATTTTAGAACGAAATGTTAAAGTTTGCTTAGAAAATTACTTGTAATTTTCCTATAGATTTTGAAAAAACATTTCATTTTCTGATTCTGAAAAACGTTAATATAAAATTAAATATAAAATCTTACATTTGTACAGAAAAAAATAAAATCTAAAATATATTACCGTCTATTTGTACAGAAAAACGAAAGCTTTAATACAGCGGCTGTGTGCATTACCGTCTATTTATACAGAAAAACGAAGGCTTTAATACAGCGGCTGTGTACATTATAGGCCGAAGACTCTGCAGTCTGAAACATCAATAGGTGGGTTTTTACCAAGCCCTATACATAATGTTAAGATTCAGGGAATTCCATTTCAGTACGGTTTTAGATTCTTTCATTGAAACAGAGAGACAAAACGAAATCACTCGACAGATGTAATCTAACGCAGTCGAAAATCATTCCAGTATGAAACATACAGCTCTACCTCACATACAAACGGACGAAACATGTCCTGATCTACGTTCGATAATTCAAATACGATTTTAAACTAGCTGTAACGATATTATCTCCCTTTTTGAAACAAAATAGCTAACTGTGGAAAATTACAAGTAATTTTCTAAGCAAACTGTAACATTTCGTTCTAAAATGATCTAACGCAAGTGTGTTTATACCATTTCTGGAATGTCTTTTATCATCCAAATTGTTAAGTCCACGTTAAATAATCATATCTGTCTCGAGCTTGTGAAGATTGGTTCTGATTACATTTGTCTTAATAAAACTGATATTATTGTTTAGTGCTGACTTATAATCGTTAAATTTCATACTTTTTTTACGTATACACGAGGAATACCTTTCGCTTTCTTTGTCATTTTATTATCGTTGAGAATTACGGCTTACATTTTACTTCGAAGTCCAACAAACTCTCTCACCGGCACAAACATAAATTCATCCTTAAATTTACCAATAACTTTTTTATTCGTATTATCATGGAATCCACTACTTTCTGGATAATCTGATAAATCAAATAGGTCACGGTGTTTATAAATGTCCTCATAGAGGGGCAGTTACTTTGTGAGCAGCGGCCACTGCTGCTAAAGAGGAAGAGTGTGTCACCACTGGAAGAGAAGTTCTTGGAGACGAAGGTTTCCATTGTTTCATCAAATTAGGAAGAGCATGTGTCAAATTGGGTTTGGCTGGCATAACCAGCAACGGAGAAGTGCAAGAACCTGAGGCTACTGGAGCTACGGTCGTGGTTTGCAAATGTAAGGTTGTCTCCTGACTGCAGTGCCTCTCGTGCGGGTAGAAGCTGTTTTCTAGGGGCTTTTCTTTTTCTGGGGACTTTTACTTTTCTGAGGCTGCGACCTGGTCTTGACACCATTGCTCTTTTTCTTTCTCTTCTGGGTATGTTGGAAAGTGGCGTTTATCTTGGGGAGGACTTTATGACCATTGGGATCCCATTTTAAGAGGGAATGAATGATAACACCTCCTAAAGAACCGCTACCTCCAGGTTTCAAAATGATTCTCTTTTTGGTTTGAGTGTCGATGCGAAGATCTGCCAGCTGCGTCAAGGCTACTTTGTTTCTGTCAAATAAGCGTTTGGTTTGATGTGGAATGTGAATGATCCCTTACAGTAATTGATATGCTGTCACTGTAAACCGTCGTAAGACTTCTTTGAGATTGGCTTCTAATAGACACTAGCACGTATTTGAGGATTTTTTTTCGCGACTGATGCCGTACAAGGCACGAATCAATTTCACGGGAAGATGAGACTAAAGGGACGTCATGGTGACACTGTGTGAGACAGACCCAAAGTGACCGAGGTTTTTGTAGATTTTATTGGTTGTTGTTAAGTCGACGATGGGGACATGTACACGACAGGCCCTCCGTCTTGGCACCAGTGATGAAACAGATTGGTACGAAATCGCAGATAATCGGGGGGTTGGGGTTAAATCCACGAGTAAATAGGAGTGTGGAGTTTAAGTGGCATCGTTGTACGCATGGGTCAGCCAAGGTGTTACTAACTGTTTGGCTAACACTTGCACTTGCGATTTATCTCTAGGGCTTTTAAACATCACGTAATGAGCATTGAGACTGATAGTGCGATGGGCTTTACTTTGTTGAAACAAATTTTGGGTGATGTAAATAACACTTATATTGCCATGATGCCCTTTGCGCCTAAACCACAGTTTAACTTCGGCTTCGCCTTCTCCTAACATGTCGTCGAAGATGACCAGGTGTGTTTGGCTGGGGTCAGACACGATCCCGTCGTTTTTGCCAGGAATGTCTTCCACAAACACAATGGAATCGCCTTGACTTTCTCACAGGAGGCTGTACGCCGATTGCCACTCTTTGAAACACCACACGATGAGTTGAGGGGGACGATCGATCAACTGATGTTTTGTTCGATCAAACGTTTGATGCATTCGGTTTTGCCTGAAACTCTGGGTCCCGCAATTAACAAGTTAAAGACATAGCGAAGATAGAAGGCCTCCCAAATGGCACGATCTAAGTTTTCGTCGATGACTTTGACAGTGAAGGAAGAGGAAGCAGAGAAAGCAGAGGTAGCCATAGGGGTGTAGAGATTGTCACTTTTGACACGAAGACAGACAAGACAACAAGACAAGAGTTTTATACTTTTTCAGGACACGTTTATTGCAGCAAATTAAAACGGAACAACACGAAAGACAAAAATACATAAAAGCCAAATGGTTAAGTATATGGATAAAATAAACATCAAAACGATCAAAGTGAAATATAAACAAGTCTCTCTACAACATTTTTGGTGAATAAGATGTGACGTCCTAGGGACAGTGCGTAATATTCTTAGAGTCTCTATACTTGGCACAGTCACACAGGAGTCCTCCCAGAATGGCCTTTCGGGAATATCAATGTCGGTTCTGTCCTGAAGGGGGTGGTTTTTCTCGGTGACGGGTTCATCTTCTGGTACTGTCACTAACACAGATTTAAAGGTTACTTTTATCACTGAATACTTGAAGGCAGAATTAGACATCTTGGGCATAGTGTGCCACTTCTTTTGTCCAATCCTCGAAGCCCAAACGTTTCAAGTCACTTACATCTTTCCAGTGAGGGATGTAAGGGACCATATTCATGCTTTTGTGGTGGTAGGTACTGTTCATAAAGAGTCCACAAGGAATCGGCTGATAAACAAAACCCCTGAAAGCAAGTCACTAAGACACACACCACACATCGACCCCAATTCAATGGACACAGTTCTCGTAATAAGTGTTGGTAATCCTCCACCGTTGGAATACTGTCATCGATTTCCTCCCATGGAATCTGTTGTATCACGAATGATAAAGGTATTGGCTTGGTAGCCAGTTTTTATACCCTCTTTCCTCGGAGTTAATAAGTGTACCTTTTTTGCACAGAGCTAATCGTACTCCAGTAAAGAATCCAGATGTTTTAGTCACTAGTTCACACACTACACCCCGCACAGAATTTCCTCTACAGACAAAATTTGCTAGCGTAAAACATTTTGGTAATCCTCTAATTCTTCCTCTGGAATTCGTTGTATTATGGCCACCGTGTAAGTAGAAGAATGAGTGGCAACCAAAGTCTTCTGGTCCTCATCCAGTTGAACAAAGTCTGACCACTGGAACTCATTCACATGAATAAATCCTCTTATAGTATTTAGGCAGCAGTGTTTCCAACATTGGTGACGTAACGGATGCATTTGTTGGTTGCGTTGCGCTTGTATTTTGCGTTCTCTCAACTCCACAGGCAAACAACGAATGTTCTCTTGTAAAGTATCCATGACCAATGTCAGTCAGTATTTATACCCATGTTGGGGTCACTTCTAATTGCCCTTATTTTATTCAAAAACTTCTGCTAGAGCGAAAGTGACCGACATAGTGAATAATTTCTGACCACATCCATTCAAGGTAACGGTCAATAACGGTAATAAAATCTTCTGATGTAAACGGCCTAAAGTGGAATAATTGTATGAACGCAGACTAGCAGCAGAGAAGGTGAACCCTACAAAAGTTAGGAGGGTCCGTTTTCAATAATAAAGGTTCCTAAAAAGGCTAAAAACAAGGTCAATAACCTCAAACCAAAGCCTCTAACCAAGCGCATTTCCATACAAAGGAAAACAGTCCAATTAGCTCGTTTTTGTTACTCCATTACTGATATATTGTTTTCAAATTTTAGGCGTGTTCGTTTGCCCAGCCGCACATTTACTGTTTGTCGTCACCCTCTTTGCTGTTGTAATTAACCAAATATTTTATCAAGACCTATACGATACCTCTACCTGGGATCATGTAAATTTATTGTGATAAATCCAAATGGGATAGCTTGTGCTTTTGAGAAGAAATTTTTGAACTTGATCATATCCATGTCCCCTGAATACCAGGTCTGATGAATATTTTCCAACGTATGTGTATCGATTTCGCTAAACACAACTAAAATATTGCAGTTATCTCTGATCACTTTAGGTATTTGCTCATAACGCTAGGTAACATATATAACTTCTGTGTTTTTGTGTCTGCCTCGGGAAAATATCCGAGCTGTTTTTGATTGTTTGTCCAGCGTCACATCGTCGTATACTACGAGATTATTAATAAGTCTACCAAGGTCATCTATGGATAGCGCTTCATCAATATTGGTAATAAAATTAATAACATTGACTCCGTCTTCATCCAACAATTTTGCATTTTCATTAAAATCTTTAAGTACTTCATAACATTGTTGATCATCTACAGATGGTGCTACTAAATATAACTTATCCCACTTGAGCCATCTCATTATCAGGTTAAGTAACAACTGCGTCTTACCAGACCCAGATAGTCCAATTCTTATCATCCTGATAGAATTTGGTAGTGCTGGATGATGTTTGACTGGCTCCCGCGCTCATGTCGCTGAGAAGTCAATTATATCCATATGATAAATAATATGGATTTATACTCTGCTCCATGCAGAGCACCCACCCCCACCAGTGGATTAACAACAACAACAAAGAATAAAAAATGTGCACTTACAGGCAAGTGTGTAAATTGTGGTACAAAAAAATACAAATTTATTTCGCCTCGCCTGACAGGTGGTGATATTGCTACTTCGTTGGGAAAATTACCAGGAGCTCAATGGGCTAAATACCCAGGAGAAAAACATCTATCTGGATACAATTATTGTGGTCCTGGAACCCGACTTGAAATTCGACTTGACGAACGAGATCAACCAAGACCTGGAGAGTATCCAATAAACGCAATTGATCAAGCGTGTCATGTTCATGATGTTGCGTATAAAAATAAAGATTTACAACATCGGCACTTCGCAGACGTAAAGTTGATTCATGCGTTAAATTCTATAGCGAATAAATCTCTCAGAGAAAAGCTTGCTAGTTTTCTAGTAAAATCCACGATGAAAGGTAAACTTATGCTAGGGGCTGGTAATTAATCGTATAACTATTATAATGGAATCGGTTTATTATAGTCCAAGAGGATACTGGAGAGGCAGAGCAGCGATCAGTAAACTTGCTAAAGCAGCGAAAGTCACACGTTCTGTTGCTGCAAATTGGTTAGCACAACAGGCAATATGGAAAATATATCTACTACCACCTAAACAAATTCAGTACGCGTATTTTGATGTCAGCACTCCCAATGAAGTTCATCTGGCAGACATTTATTTTAACCACAGGACACTATTAAAACACACAGACGTCAGTCACGCACATACAAATACGCGTTAACTGTCGTTGACGTTGCATGTAGATACAATGAAGCAGAACCACTATCAACAAAGACAGCAACTGAAGTTGCATCTGAGTTTGAACGAATTTACCAATGTGGTGGTCTACGATGGCCACAAATACTACAGGTTGATCCTGGCAAAGAATTTCTTGGTGCAGTATCATCGTTGATGAAGCAACAAAATGTCAAAATCAGACGAGGACATACCTCAATTAATCGCGATCAGGCAATCGTTGAACGATTTAATCGAACACTTGCTGAGCGGTTATTTGGATATAAATATGCAAAGGAAATATGCACAAACAAGGGATCTCGCGAATGAGTTGGAAGATTACCAAGTGTGATAGCTGCGTTAAATAATGAAATTACTCTTGCAACTTTTTTTCTTTCTATGAAACATATAAGAGCGACCACAAAAACAAAAAAAAAAAAAGAAACAAAAAAACAATATACCAATACAACGACTCGACTTTTCAACACAACCAGTGCTAGGTAATGTGACTGTAAGATATTTATATGAACATGGCGAATCTGAAGGTGGTAAATAATTATCAACTTATCCGATCTGGAGTGTGACCACACATAAAATTGCCATCGTAGTTAGATCTACAGGTAGACCTGCAATCTATAGATGGATTCAACTGCTCCTCAACGTGGATTTGTACGCGAACAATCACAAGTAATTCCTGGAGACACACAATTACCACCGCGTTGACTTTTGTAAGCTGGCTCCAGGGCGTCCATCGCCCCGATGTCGATTACACTCAAGACAGGTTAGCATTACATTTCCGCGTGTGTGACCAAGACTACTATTAATTCTATCCACGGTAAACTTTCTTGGATTATTATTCGAATATTGCCACAACATGTTACAGTTACAGCTTGCACAATGATTATTCTGTCGTTGTTTTTTTGTCATAATCAATATCGATATCAAAGTGGCGTTTATTATTTTTTGTCACATTGTTTATAACCAAATAATTTTTTCTTGATAACTTCGTCGCTGACATCGTCAACGACCATATTATTGTCTATGACAACCTTTCGCATTTGAGATATTCTTCTGACTCGAGATACTGCGAGAAAAACTAAATTTGACCATTCGATCCGATCATCAGTAATCCAAATATTTGTATCCGAGATAGTTAATCCCTGTAACGAGTGAATCGTTATAGCGTATCCTAACGTCCACGGAGTTTTGTCCCTGACTCCGTCAGGCGTTAACGCGCTCTCAACAGCACTGACAGGAACTAAACCAATATCATTTAACACAAGATTTTCTTTCTCATTAAATCCAGGAATTTCAACATCAATATTCTGTCGTCGTGTATCTGCTGGTCGATAACATAATGGTACAGGTAAATCAGAAAATCTTTCCTTGTGTAACAGAAACAATTTCCTTTGAAGTGTATCACGATCTATCTTTCTACTTGCAACTATCAAATCATTTGGTCTCCACAAATTCCAAAAATCATTAATCGTAGTCTCTGGAATTACTCACGCATTACCTCACACTTTATTTTATCCCGCTGCAGTCTGATAAATCTCTTAAACTCTTTCAGTGGTTCATCAACAGATCTATGATCATCAGTTATTTCCTCATAATAATCTACAAAATTTTTTAACCATTCGTGCAGAGACTGTCAAAGAAAAGGTGGTGGTTGACCATGATCGCCACACATTATCACAGCAGTATTCTTTGTCAATAACCAATCAAGAAACATTTTTAATACTTCCAGCGACACTGTACAAATTTCATCCCGTTCTAGGAACGTATTTTTCACCCATCGGTGATGGTGTCCATGCGTCTCCGCACGATATATATATGAGTTTGGTCAGTAAAGCTGAAATGTATCCTTGATAACAGTGGATTATGCACACGCAGATAAACAGGATTTATCCGTTCAGATACAATCAAATATCCTGGTGGTACTTGAGGGGTAAACGTATATAAAATGTAACCTTGCCGGGCCTGATTGGATTTTTCAAGGTCTACTTGATAGCTGCCATCAATGACGTGACAGACAAGATTGACCGCGATCGTTGATGTTATATTTACAATGCCCGGCGATATGTGACGACCTCCACCGTGCGGGTCGTTATCGTGTTTGAGAATATTTGCTGGTGGAGATATTTGTTTCCATGCTTGGAGTATTCGTGGAAAGAAATCGTCGATGTTAAAATTGAAATTAGGAGGAACATTTATTAACGTGTTGATAACTTCAATTTCTTCTTGAGCACCTTGTGGATGTAGTTTATAAACATAATGTACATTTCTGATAAAAATATGTTTAAGATAATTAAAATCAAATAATATTAAATTTAAGTGCTAAATTGCATCAATGATATTTTTTTCGTGTCTTCGCTGTAATATTGTGTTATACTGGGGATTAAATTTTTAACATTGGCGGAAACTCGATTAAATTCATCATTCATTGCGTCAATTGTATCAACAACGGGTACAAAATTACCGATAGTGCTCGTGTCGTAAAATGTTCTCAGATCAGGAATGCTTTCAGCACCATCAATAAAATATTTATCAACGTTCCACGGGTACATTTTTCTGTACTCGGGAATCTTTATTAATCTTTCTCCGGTTGTAAGAAATTCATCCCTGATTAGTTCTGGCGAACCTTTATGAACTGGTGCGACTGATGGCCAACCTAGGACAGTTCTAATCGATGATTGATATATGTCAACGGCGTAATTTGGAGTTGATATTCTATCGCGGCTGACAACGTTGGCTCGTGAACAGTAATGGCTATCTTGGAATCTTTTCCGGTGATAGATTTGATTCTGCGCTGGAATTCTTCATTGATCTGTTCGATTTGATAACTGCCCGTGGGAATGCTAACAACTTGCCAATCTGGTGTTCCATCGGGTTGATTGTTATTTGCAAATACCAGTTGTTTGCGGGTAATCCACAGAATGATTTTGTTCGGATATTTGGCCAACTATAGTAAACTCGTAATTGTGCTAGCGCTATTTCGCTTGCTGCAATTGCAGTTGGGAAATTAATGCTGAATTCAGGACTAGTTGAACTAGCTGATATCATTGTGGTTTTCAGCGGTGCTGTATTAGTGACGATTTGTTGTAGTAGTTCTTGTATCTTTGATCGTACAACGTTGACATTATTTATAAATCAGGATTTTAAATCAAGGTAACTCCCTGACATAGGAATATGAAATCCCTGATTCGTAAATTAGGAGCATTTCTGCGAATTCCTGATCTGATATTATCCCGTCGCTAAGCCCTAATGATATCAACGATGATAATTTGACGTGTGCTTGTGTTGCTGCTGATAGTAACATTTGATATTCATGCAATTTATCAGCCGCACACGTAGATATCTTTTTTGCAATTATATTAAGAACACCCAAAATTGTTGTTGTGGTTGAAACACAAATTGTTACAACTGCTTGCGATGCCATTGTTACTGCTGATAGTAATACACCGATTCCAGCGACGATGGCAGATGCAGAATAAGCAATTGTACCAATAACAACGACACGTCTACGATATTGTTCTATTTTTACTGTATACTCGTCAATGATGTTTTTCAGTTGGGTCTGTAGCAAACACATTTGTTCGTATCTGTATTTGTTTGCCGACATGTATACTCTTTATTAAGTAACTAATTGAGGTATTTCGGCGACGAATTCCAGACACCACCAGTAGGACGCTGCGGTTATTTTTTTATCAGATAGTTCCAATATAAATACTTCTTCGGAATCTGTATTTAACACAATCGACACGGTTCCAGAAATGTCGCCATGGATACGTGGTAAGTATCCTAAATTTTGCAGAGCTGAACACGGACAGCCTGTACACACCAGTGACTTCCGCGGTGTGTTTCATGGTGTTATTTTGCTGTGACCATGTTGATGATCCTGATGATACCGTGCATACCACATTGATGATCTGCTTGTGAGGAATTTTAACGAGATTAGTTTTTTGAACGATATCAGGAATTCCACTGATAATGTCGTTGAGTCTCGCGTTAATGTCAAAGAATTTTATGTCAACGGTTGGTGGAGTTCCAAAAAATTCATTAATGGTTCTGTTTACGTTTCTGCGAAAATTCAGAAACAGTTCTACGTGATTAGAAACTTCAGTTCTAAATGAGGTCATTCCATCGTTGATTGTCGACAACGAAGTTGTCATCGGAATGTTATTATCGTCGACGTATTTCTTCGTTGCAGCGTCGAGATCACCAGCAGGTTCTCCTACATTGGTAATTTTATTGTTGCTCATGTTGAGAATGCCAGTCATTGTATCACCGGTCTTTAGTATTCGTTCACTTATACTATCTCGGATCGAAGATGGAGTAACAACACTGGGGACAAGATCCATGTCGGTCATATGCAGGTATAATACCTTCACGTATTCCTTAAGCACGAACAATAATATCGTTGATTGAAATATTACTCGTCATTAATTTTCATTGACGGTTCTGAAATACCACCAGTTCGTTGGGATCAATATTTGTAAGATTTAGCAGGTCAGATAATTCATCATTTATCTGTTTTATTACTTGCTTGAATAAATCTTCACCTGGCGTTTGTTGGGTTTTAGTTTTAGCTGATATTCCGTAAATATCTACCATTATACATTTAATACCTTTTATAAACGGTGTACTCGTGCACGACTTTATGAGGTGGCATTGAGGATTTTGATACGGCGTCGAGTACAGGTAGGGTTTCACGGCCACATATTGGTGGGTCGGTTATTTTTTTGTATTGGTAACGTTGAATGCCAGATTGGAATACTTTGCATGTTGCTCACATATTTTAAAAATTCTTTTGGTGGAGCTAACCCGCACGAATCAAAATAAACAATTCCAAGTGGATCGATCGCGTATGCCGGTTCTAACACGATTTGGTTTGTGCGGTAATTGATCACGCGCAAAAACACCCCTGAAGTTTTTTGATGTTTAGTTGCTTGGCAGCATCAAGTAAATCAAAATTGGACATGGGGAGAATCATCCGAGTGTCCCTGGATCCTTAATCGTTTTCCGTATCTCGCTGAAGTTCCTGGCAGTCTTAGACCCTTTCCTGTTTTTGATTCCTTTTCCTGTTACTTTCGTTAGTGCCATCGCAGCAGCAGTTGCAACAGCACCAAGTGCAGCTGCTTTTGCAATAGCTGGGGCTGCAGCTGCTATTATTCCTGGTATAGTTGCGAGAAGTGGAAATATACCACCGGTTTTAATAGCATCGCTAACGGCACCCGCAGAAAGATTAAATCGTATACCTTTCTTTGATTGTTTGGCTTCATTGGAGTGCTTGAGTTGACGTTCTGTCAGTGATAGTTTATTCGGACCACCTGAGATCTGTCCTTGTTTCAGTGATATTGCTGTTCCACAGTTCTCTTTTGACGCTAATTGTAGTTTTTAATCTGACCAGGAGTCAGACTGATACTAACATGATGATATGACATCATAATATCATCCTGAATTTAAATCAGGGATTTAATTACATTTTTGGAAAACATTTACATGTTTTCTACTGGGGCATCAATGACTCTCATTCGTCCACCAACACCTTCGAGTAGCATTGTTTTTTTCCGAGAGTATGACAACGATTGCTCTGTAACCACCAGAGGGTGGTCGACTCACGCGAGCTCGAAAGTGCATATCATCTACTGATTGTCTGAACAAACCCAAGTGTTCCAGTGATAAATTATAGATTGGATACAGCGTTGTAAAATCTCGATGAGATATCTGCAAACCAGAATCAACATTTTGATCACGCCCCATAAATGTCATCAACCGATGATAAGCACGTGCAACATGATTGTGCATAAAATTTAGCAACACATCTTCGGACGGTTCTTGATGTCCATTTATCCTCAAGCAAACTTTGCTAACTCAAGCGTATCAAACACCATTGGATTTCGTTCCTGCGAATTCACTCTTGCATTTTCCTGAAGCACAATGAATACATGTCGTGGGACTGACACTCCCTGCTGTCATGCTATCTGCCATGTGAATAAACCAGCAGCAATACCTTGAATACTGTCTGGGGTCATAGACAGCCATGACAATGTTGATTTACCACCTTGATCCATAAAAGAGGGCAACGGTTGTTCTTCGGTGAGCGATGGATTCATTGTTGGCGTCCACAACGAAAGTTTTGTCAGCATTACTTTACCTGCATCAACGCCAGCCCACGCAATATTGCTTCGTTGTCGGTGGCTTTTCTTACAAGTACCACTGTGTGTTTAGCGCCAGATATAACTTTTTCTGACATTTCTACAGAATCCAAAAACATGTGATAACGGAATAGCACATGAAAATTCTTCATCGCCTTTCAACATTGCTCGACGAGATGCGAATCCCAAGTTGAAGTTTTCATTCATTGATATAATTGTGTCCCCAGCTGCATTTAGTGTTAAGTTTCTGTTTTCTGGATGATCAGTTGTATCCTTTGCAAACATTATTGATGAACCAGCTGATCTCGAGTAATCATCGCTATATCTTGCAAGACCAAGTATCGTCGTGGCAACGTCGACGTTTTCAAGACATGATTCAATATTCTTTCCGTCAATCATATATATATAACGCTGTTAAATAACGCCATGACACCGCTGTTAACAAAACCAACTCGATCACCAATTCCGTATGCGGTATCATCTGCTTTGACGAGTCTACCTTCAACCTAAATAAATGATTCAACGGGCAAGAAATATTTGCTTGTGTCCTGATCTAAATTCTTCCTCGTGCGTTAGGTACACGTGCGTCATGAGAATAATATTGATGATCACGCACAGACTTATCTTTGAGAACTGGTGCGTCCATGCCGAATTCGGGATCGGTTATACGTTTGAACATCTTTATTATATTTGCTATCATTTAACACGAAGACCACTACCTGCTATCAGACTAGCAGTTATATTTTTTTCCTTTTCACTAGCTAACTCTGCTAGTTTTTGATTTGCAGCTTGATTCATTATTTTACTAACACGCAGGCATAATTTCAGTGCTGGGTAATTTTACTGGCTGAGGTTTTCGTCGTATCAATAGTGCTAATCTATCCTTGATTGATGAGAATGTTTTACTGGCAACATCACCAACTGCACCAATACCTTTTTCACGAACAACATCAAAAGCTTTCATTCCCAGTTGTTTTACAATCGGTATTGCCTTTGGGGCTATCCTTTTAAATAGATCCTGAACAACATATCCGAGCCCATCTCCATAATACTCTTTATATGTAGGTAATCTCGAATTTATCACTCTGACCATGACAGGTTCACGTTGAGTATTATGTATGATCATCTTATCATAGTCATTATATCCAACTGTTTAATCACTGTAGTAATTGTCGGTGATTTAATCGATGAGTTCCCGGTAAACATTAATATCCATGATTCCGCCTGTAAATAATCGTTGACAAATTGATGTTATCTCGCTGACGATTTCTGGGGAGTAATTACCAGCTCGTTTTCCACCAATAAGAATTTCTAATCTGTCTGCGTCGGCAAGGACGCTATCGAGACAAGTAACAAGACCACTTCTTTGAGTACTGATACCCCTTCCTGTTGCATCTGGGACATCCTGGTATTCTTCTTCACTTGTTGTTTGGACTGGTTGTCGTCGTCGTCATTGTTGTTCTAGTTGTCACTGAAAAGGCCTTTCCGATTGTTGCAACATTAATTGTTGTATTTATCGCCGCTGTCGTTGGTCATCTTCTTGTATCATTTGTGATGCTGTTCTTGGCCGTTGTTGTTGTCGTGCTTGTTGTACTCGTTCCATTGGTTGTTCTGCTAGTTGTCCTAATTTTTGTTGTCGTTCTTGTTCTTCCTCAATACGAGGTGGACCAAATGGAGATTTTTTGGGGAATAATATATCTCCCGGCAATGGCGCCCTTTTAATTTCTTCGACTTGTCTCGTAAAATCCTTAAAATCATCTTTGAGTTTACCAGAGATCTTGGATATACCACGAGACTTTCGAAATACAAACGGAATCTATTTTGATTCTGGAATATTGGCGGTACCCGGTTCTAATAATTCACTACGACTTTTGATACCCTGCTTCTGCAACCGATACGGGATTTTCTCGGAGCAACCTAATACCCTCGCTGGTAAATTGTGCTGTTTTTTTTTTTTTTTTTTTTTTTTGTTTGTTTTGCTTTGATTTTGGCGTAACAAGATCCCTTACATCATTGACCTCCTCACGAACTTTATCAACGCTCTCAAGTACTTATTGTATTTCTTCTTGTATTGGTGGTGGCTGATCCGCAATCTCAACTGGAAGTTCTCGCAAAAGCTTTTTTGTTTTCTTAGTTCGTTCCGCTATTTTTCCAGTTGCTTCGGCGTTTTTTTTCTAGCGCAGGTAAAAGACCTTTAGTAGCCTCTGTAATTTTTTCGGTAGTTTTTTAATAGGTTTAAAGTTTTCTTCTGCACCTGCTGAAAATTCCACTCGAGATTACTGACGTGCCTGTAGTTTTTGTCTAACATAATCTCTCACGGGCAAATATTTCTTGATTGCCGCTAGTCGCACTCGAGCTAGTCTAGGTGAGTGAGCTTCACCAATCATTATGAAAATAATAATGGTTTAATTACAGCAGCAGAGAGGGTGGCAACAAACAATATGTGTGCGGCTGGGCAAACGAACACGCCTAAAATTTGAAAAAAAAAAAAAAATACGTCAACGATGGAGTTACAAAAACGAGCTAATTGTTCTTTTTTCCCCTGTATGGAAATATGCTCGGTTAGAGGCTTCGGTTTGAGGTTGTTTTTAGCTTTTGTATGAACCTTTAGTTTTGAGAACGAACCTTTCTAACTTTTGCTAAACGTAATCCAGAGAAATCTGACATTTTTGTTGACTTTCGTCTATTTCTCTTGTGTATTTCTCGGCATAAAAGTTCCTCAGTCACCAATTGAGATTTTGCTCTGGCAAGTCCCTGGAAATCTTCCTTGTAGATTTTCTCTTGCAGTTCGTTTGGTAATCTTTGAATATTATTTTTAAAAAGGGGTTTAAATGCTTTTCTAGGTGTTGTTCAGCGTTTGACTCCTAGCCAAGCTGGTTTCTTAAACGACATGGTATGCCACTTCAATGACTAGGTCCCACTAAAGGTAGGTAGTGACAGTGAAGAGACCATCTAGTACGTTCCAGGTAAGCCGAGTCTTTCTACTCCCACTGGGGAAGTGACACACAGCAACTGAAGCACTTTACAGTATCCCATTTGCCCAAGTAGATAAATCCGGCTCTGGCTAATTCTTCGGGAGTTGTTCCCCACATATATTTTGGCCATTTTCCTTGGAAGGTTTGGAATCGACTTTCAAAGTTTAATATTCAGGCAAACGCACAGCGAACAAATATTCGTTTTGCTCAGGTTCATTTCGATGAGGGTACGGTGAAATCCGCAGGAATTTGCTCAGGCTTGGATGACATCCGTAGGGTGGCAGCAGCATAGTTTCGCGTGGAGGATGACATTGACAATGACACCAGTAAAGTGAAAAGATGTACGATAACGAGTAGCATCGCTTTCCCATCGGTTAGGTTTGACACGCACAGCATCACTTTCCATAGTAGGTATAGTAGAAGTACTCATAGCAAAGTTCCCATGATGTGATACTGAATCGCTAAGGTCGCATCGTACGGCATCTCTGCAGTCGTAAGGCACAGCATCGCACTCGAGTTTGCTCTCGCTTGATACTTGCTGTTTGAAAGTATTAATCTTTCTCGTTTGGTGTTGGTAGTTACAAGGAACTATTGATCTTGGACGTTGTCCCTTTTTATATCCTGGCCAATATCGACGTGACAGTACGGTAAAGTGAAATGATTGGGAAGCCGCACCCTCTCCTGTGGTACAAGATTTGATAGACTTTTTCCAAGGGCCGACTGACGATTTGGTGTGTGGCTAAACGAACAGTCTTGAGAGGTTTGTAGATGGTCACTTTAAAGTTTCCATCCTGTCCAGACTGCAAGGCTTCCTTCATTACGCCAAAGTTCACCACTCGATTAGTGCGACAATTGAGAGTCAATCCTTTCACTTTACACTCGGTGTACACTTCTTGTGGTTCACGGTATTCGTAGCCGTAATTTTTAGGACCACCACTAGTAAAACTTAGAATATTGTAATTAGTGTGCCCATCCGACCAGGCTCCTAAACGGTCTCTTTCGACGACAGGGTGCCGGTGACCCAGGCGATCGATGTAGATGCAACTGTCCGTGTCAAAATACAGTACACGATCTGCTAACAGTTCGAAAGCTTCGTACAATTTTAAGCGAGCATGGGAAGGCACGTAGGCTGCAATGATGACATTTCCAAATTCGTCGGCTTCTACAAAGTCCAGTTCTTCTTCGTAACTGATTAAGATTAAGTCCTCGCGAACGATGTCCACCTGTTTCATGGTTTTGGTTTTGTCGTGAATCATCTGAAAGTAGCGGGAAGGCTCTGTAAAATACTTCGTCTTGGATAAACACGGTCGTTCTTCCATTTTCCACCACAAACAATTTAACATCACTTTGGCAAACGATCGCCTTCCTTCGTTTTTCTCCACGTGGTCTACAGTGATGCCTTCCTGCTCCAAGTATTTCTCTTTGAATTTCTTTTGGTCTTCTTGAGTGTGACACCAGGAAAGATAGCCACTGGCTTCTTCTTTCAGTTACAAAAATGCATCCACGTAGTCTGCGAGAATGCCTTTCTGAGTCTCGTCGCCCTTGTGGTACTGTTCTGTCATGGGAATGTGGTAAATTTCGTACACTTCTAACAGTTGGTATCATAGGTCCAGAGCTTTAAACAGTTCCACACTGACTCACATTCCCGTCAAGACGCATTCTTCCTGGGTGTGCTGAAAAGGTCCGTTTTGGTTGCACGTTTCAGCACAAGTACGGCACAAAGGAAACATCAGTTTTCCTTGGCAATGGTGAGGTAAAACGGGATTGTACAAGTTCGTGGGAGGCAAGACTTTGCACTTGATCACTCTTTCATATTGTCGAATGTTGTCCAGGTCGATGTGTTCCGTCAGCAATTGCGGGTGTCCTGCGGAAAAGTGACATTATTTGCACACGTAAGGATACAGCGAACACACGTCGAAGTATTTGATTTCTTCACCATTCTTCTTGTCGGCTTTGTACAGTAAACAGGTGGCATTCGTCCGTCCTCCGTACAAACTGTCCCTCGGATTCAATGTGCCACCAGCTTGTAACTTTCCACGATGCGTTTAAACTCTGGATCGGTTTTCCAACGGTGACCGTACTCGTGTCCCCACATTTCCACCACTTGGTATCCTTGCTGTTCTAACTTTAAGCGCCGCTGACAAGTGGCCTGGTACAAGTCTTCCATGGTCCGTTGTAAAAATTGATTTTTAGTTCCACGTTGAGGGTACATGATCTTTTGCTTTTCTAAGTCCCAACCATCCACGGAATAAATTCCTATGGTCTTTTTTGCCTCCGTGAAATAAGCATCCTTTCAACTCGTACATGATCTTTTGCTTTTCTAAGTCCCAACCATCCACGGAATAAACTCCTATGGTCTTTTTTGCCTCCTCCGTTGCGGGCGTGTTGGATCCGTTTGTCTTCCTTGTCGTACAAGTAATGTAGTGAGCTTAGTGCTTTGAACGAATATTGACTTTTGACAAAGCTCGTCGTTTGAGGGCTTATGACAGCCAGGGTGTTTTCGGGCATGAATTATTGGCGATACACTAAGGAACACGCTTTGGCAATGGTGAAGGCTTCTTCCAAAGGGTCGATCCCTCAGTGTTCCATGAACAGTTCTCGAAATTTTCCACAGCAACGCCATAAAACGTTAACGTCGAAATGGCAAAATTTTAACATTTCTTCCTGAAAGTCGAAAGGGTCCGAGGCGTTAGTGTGGTACCAAGAGTAGAAAACTTCTCGTTGTTCGGTATTCATGTTGTCGGGGTCGTAGTAGTGAGCCTCAGGTAAATGGTGTAGGACGGCATGCTGAGTGGCATCGGTATTGAAAAAGTGAGGAAAATAGCCTTTGACCATTTCTGTCATTCCAAACATGGCCAAGTAACTCATCGAATCTTTAAACTGCACTTGACCCACTTGCATGGAAATGAATTTCGCTCCGTTCAAAGTCACTTTAGGACCTTTACTTTCTTTTGTATAGTATCTGAGAAAAAATTGCCCATCGTATCCCGAGAAATTGTGAGCCATCACCGTAGCATAGCGATGACAATCTCCGTAATGATTGATGTCCTCTTGGCTCCACGTCTCATCAATGGGGTTTAAGATCCATTGGGCGAAATCGGCTAGCTTGTTCGGTCCCAGAAAGATTTTTTCACGTCCTCCAGGAATCTTGCTGCAGTGAGGGCAATGAGTAAAGATAGGATCCTGGATGCACTTCTCGCACGCTCGATGAGAAACGCAGAAATTAGGAATGTTTATGCCAGTCCCTTGCATGCATTCGAAATCGAAAAAGATGAAATGGCCTTTCTTCTGGTTATCATCCTCTTCATGTTTGGAATGGTATTTCTGAATGTATCATTCGTGTTCCAAGTCCACGATTTGGTCACAAATGTGACATCGTTTCTTTCCTGAACATACGCGAGCCTTGGCATTATTGGTACGTATGCCTTGTCCACAAGTAGGCACAATCTCTGGAGCTGAGAAACACTTTTCTGCTGTGAACCTTGCGTCTTCAGATGTTGTTGGTACCAGGTCGGACTGACAAAAGTTCGCTGACATGCTGGAGCATGCATTCGTTCTTGTCCTTTGTCAAGACAGGGATTAGAGCCCAAACATCCCTCACATTTCGATCCAAAATGCTTGTGTTGCTCTCGATTGTTATGTCCATGGTCATATTTTCAGTCACACTGGTAATGGTATCGAAGCATTCATGGTGATGATTGACGTGAATTTATTTTCTGTTTTTGAAATTTTTGCCTAGAAATAACAGAGGTCCGCGCACTTCTTGAAGGTGCACTTTCAAGGTATAGCGTCTTGCAATGTTTGCATTTCAGGAATGCCACAGGGAGTGTCTTTGGAAACCCAGCTTGATGTAACAGGAGTTTTCCTTCTCTTCGTTGTTTGCCTGGTCCCATTGTTGAATATTTTTCCAGGCTCTTTTTCTATTCTACTGTGTCTTGTCAGTGTACGTTCGTCCCACCACGATGGTACGGGATAAACACGTCTCGTATTGAGGGTTGTTTGGACGAAGCTGAGCTTGAAGCTACGACGTTCGTCCACCAATAACACCTTTCTGTTTTGTTCGGTCCATTTGGGAAGAGAAACGTGGGATATGAACAGTGTAGCTTTTCCAACGGTGATGTGATGTGAAACTTGTCGTTGGATTGTTGCACGTGTTGAATCTGGTTGATGGATTTGTAAGGTGACAGTTCTGATGGGCTGCTAAACTCGTTCAAAACGGGGACTTCACACTCTCGTGATAGATGGAAAGTTTCAATTGATCGTCTTTTTTGGCTTCACATTGCTGTTTCATTGCGGTTAACAAAGAATCCCACACATCGGCGATGAACCCCTCTGCTTTCTCCAGACGTGAAATCTTTAAACTCTACCGTTTACGTGTAGGCAGTAGTTCTAAATTTTCTAGAGGAACGCTTTTCCGTCTCTCGAATGTGGTAGTACTTTTCGGGGTTTACTTGGTGGTGGTGGACCTTGGTTTGGTGTAGACTCTCTGGGCCTGGTTTCTGGCTCACTCAAGTCATCGTCAAAATCGCTGGCATGAATTTGAGCCAAGACTTCAGCTACTGTACGAGACGATAAGTCACGTTTCTGTCTCATACTTTCTTCTCCTTTGTCCACGAAATGATGCGATCGTTTCATCTAACTGCAAAAAGTCAAATGACTACATTTGAAACGCCATGGGTCCCTATATATTCATATCGGACCAGTGGATATATAAAGGGCCAGTGCCTTCCCTCTCAGCATTCATTTCACTCTCAAGCACTCCAGAACGATGGATGAGCCCACACAGATAAAACGTCTGATCAGAGCTTTGTGAGGTGTCATGCCGAAGCTTTCTTCAGACAAGCCAACGGACTACTCCTCCTCCTTTCGAGATAAAAGTCAGGATACTTGCTATATCTGTCAGAGAAAAGGGCATATGCCTTCATAATCTCCAGACCTTCAAAAAAGCAAGACAAGTGTCAAAAGAGACAAAAGTCAAGATACCTGTTATCATTGTAAAGAGAAAGGACATTAGCCTTCAGACTGCCCTAAGAAACAAAAGGAGCAGGGGGAAGAGAGGGGTTCCGAACAGAAAGAAGAAGAGGTGCCCTCGGCAAAGAAACAATACCGAAACGTACAGAAAGACAACAGTAGTGTAAGGGGGCACTTTAGCGACAATGTGAAAATACATTGCAGACCCACCCACCCCCCGGCACTTTGGCGACAAAATGTATAGCGACAAGGAGAATGAGCATTACAAGACATCCTGGGCCACTATAGCGACAAAATAGAGATGAGTCACCATAGACAAAAGATGGGATGTTGGTATAGGCAAGAAAACAGAGATATCTTTTCGAAACAATGGAGTGGCCCTGAAAGGGGCCTTTGGGTTTCTTCTTCTTATTTGTGTTTTAAGTTCTTCTTTTCCTCCACCAACTTCTTATTTTCTCTAGTGCACTCTTCTTTTTCTTCCCATCCTTTTCCTACTTCTGTTTTTCCTTCTCCTCCTCCACTTCTTGTTTCTTCCTTTTTCATTCTCCTCTTCTTTTTCAATTTTTCTTTCCATTCTCTCATCTTCTGCTTGTCTTCTATATCTTCCTTTTCTTCCTTTTCCATTCTGATCACCTCATTTAAGATCTCTTCAAATTGTTGATTTCCATACTTTGTCTATGAGGACTATAAGAGTCAAACTGCATTCTAAGAAGCATCTCTTCCACGATACCTAGTGTACCTACTACCTCCTGCAATCTCAGCATCCTCTCCATGTTACCAGCCATTTTGCATTCTGTGTAGAATGGCGCGAATGACGAGCGCTATGATTTATATACTTCAAGCACGGACCAGAACAAAAACATCAGTTACACTTACTTCACATATTATATACTATCCACACAGAATGGAAGAGAGGAAAAAAAACATACCATATCTACTATCCACACAAACTTACGCGAAAGCATAAAACACACACTCTACTATCCACACAGACTGGAAGAGAAGAAAGAACACACACCATATCTACTATCCACACAAACGTACGCGAACTCATAAAACACACACTCAACTATCCACACAAACACACACTCTACTATCCACACAAACGTACGCGAACGCATAAAACACACTCTACTATCCACACATAAGAAAGGAGAAGAAAAACACGATGTTTACTATCCACGCAAACGTACGCGACCGCATAAAACACACACTCTACTATCCACACAGACGGGAAGAAAAAAAAATCCATCATATCTACTATCCACACAAACGCACGCGAACGCATACAAACCCAAAATATCTACTATCCACACAAAAGGGAAGAGAAGAATCACACACACACACACACACACACACACACACACACACACACACACACACACACACACACACACACACACACACACACACACACACACACACACACACACACACACACACACACACACACACACACACACACACACACACACACACACACACACACACACACACACACACACACACACACACACACACACACTACTATCCAACAAGCGGGAAGAGAAAGAAAACACCATATCTAATATCCACACAAACGTAAGCGAATGCATACAAACACACACACACACACACACACACACACACACACACACACACACACACACACACACACACACACACACACACACACACACACACACACACATACACACACACACACACACACACACATCAGTAAAGGAGTCACTGTTTATAGTCACACTACTTCACACAAATTGGCAACATGAATAGTCTCTCTTTTCTAGAGATATGTTTAGCTCTGAGAAGGGCTGTTTTTTCTAACTCCAAATGCACCTGGTTAATGCTGGCACCTCCCATGTCGTGCACCACACACGCATGTCCTGCTCATATCTTGCTCCCAATTCAGCGTTGTTCTTGGGAGTGCAGAGTGGGCTTGAGTTGCTTCACTATCCCATTCCTCAATCTGAGGGATAGTGAACGCTTTTTGTTCCCTGTCTTCTGTGCTAGACCCGGGGATGATGATGATCTGGCCTCATTGCCTCCTGTGCACGCTGTACTGGTGGTTGATGTTGATGTGACTGTGGTTGACTTGCCTGTGGTGCTATTGCCTGTGGAGGCGTTGGTGTCCTCACCAAAGGCTTGACCTCGCACAGAGGCCTTAGCATAAGGTGAGGCAGGGTCCTTTCCTCCTTCTTTACATTCTTTGTCTTCTCCTCCTCTTCTATTCTTGCACTGTCCGCTATGGCTTCCATAGCTAGCTCGTCTATAAGACCCCAGGCCTATTCCAGGTGCATCTGGAGTTCTAGAAGCTTAGTGTGTCTACTCATTCTTCAATATTGATACGTCAAAATTGGATAGCTAGACTGATGATCGCTCCGATTTATATCCCTGAAGAACGAACGTGAAGGAAAGCATCCCCCTAAAGTCAAATCTTACAACACACGGAACGCGCGGACCTGAAAGAAACACTCACATTGACTTTTTTTATTACCAACACAGGAATACACTATCGGACAAGACAGAGAAACAAAATGCTTATAGACACACTTCTATTTTTTAATCATACAAACACACAAATTTGTTTTGGCAATTAGTATGTCTTTTTTAGGGTGTTCGGGTAGCCCTGAAAAGGGTTGTTGTGTTGATGGGTAGTGATGGTAATCTTTTATTGTCTAAGATTGCATCCACGTCTGGCGGCAGGCTTTCCCACAGGATACGGTCTGCTTCTTCGGAAAGAGAAGGAGAACTCTTTCGTGTCTACATGACAGTCGACAAAACCTATGTCTGGTTTCTGCTGCTGTTGCTGCTGCTGCTGTTGATGCCGCTGCTCTCTCTTCTGCTTCTGAAGCCTGTACTTCTCTGTCCACTATTTTTGACCTTTCTTGATTTCCTCTCTGAAAACCTCTTCTATCAGGTCTTCGGTCACTTTCAACATCCTGACATTCTCTATTTCATCAGGTATCGGTATCAGGTTTTTCATGACACGATGTAAATTCATGTAAGCTTCGTTCAGCTTGTTTAGTCTTGAAGGCGTTTTCGTAGGTTGACGAGTCAACAATCGATGGCCAGACTAGAGACTGCCTCCCTTTATACGGCTCAAACGCGGACGCGATAGAAAACATCCCTACAGGATTTTTGTTGGGTCGGAACGCTATGGTAGCTAATGTCATGGTGAGGTATAGCAATAGAAGTCAAAAAGCAAATCACAGTGTGTTTTTGAACAAACGACAGGCACATGTTTTTTCAACAACATTTTTTTATTTAACAAACAACTAACAAGTAACATCTAATAATAATATGAAACAAACAAATTATTTTTGACACGGTTCAGAAGGTTGTGAAATTAAGCTAGATTTCTACTGATGGAAGTCATGAGGCCATTGATGTACACTACGTTTCCTATCTAAAGGCACAATATAGCCATAATGGTCACAAAACCACCGATCTACAATCTCATCGTTTCTAGAAGAGTTGCGATCAAAATAAGTCACTAACTGTTCTAAAGAATATCCATGAAGAAAATGCACACAATATTGTCCACACACCATGCTCTCTGTGCCTTCTAATTTCACATTATTGAATTGTGTCGTCTGGAAGTTCCTTCTCATAAAGTCGATGATGTAGTCTTCCAAAGGGGTTATCCATACGAATCAACATACTC
Organism: Megalonaias nervosa; assembly: GCA_016617855.1. NCBI lineage: Eukaryota > Metazoa > Mollusca > Bivalvia > Unionida > Unionidae > Megalonaias > Megalonaias nervosa. The sequence continues at coordinate 82,417 of JAECUM010011972.1, forward strand.
CACACAATCCTCTTTAGGAATGTAGACGGCTACCCAGTGGGTTCCTGGGAGATGACTGTCGTCTGTGTTGATGACATAAGCTTGATGGTCTTGAGCTTTGCGATGAGGCAGTTCATCTTTAGCACACACGACAGGATTCCAAGAAGCAGTGTACGAACTGTTGTTCAAAAGGTAATAAAATTCCCAGGTATCCATTTTTTCTTGTTTATTCATAGGTAATGATAAGTCATCTATTCAATTCTGACTTTTTGTTTGAAACTTTCTGACAAGTAACCGTGTCTTTGTTTCGTCACCGCACTCTGGGCTAAAGAGCTTCGATGTGATAGATCTCTAGAGTAGTCAATGGAGGGCAGGAATGATCACTCAAACCTTTATACCACTCATGCTACACCACTTCTTCTGAGATGATACTCCAAGCGTCGTCCAGATACGTGCCCAATGTTTCTTCTTGACTCATCATCAGACATTTATCTTGTTGAATTTGACTGGGATGATTGTTTTGACATCCATAGCAATCTTTCTTGATCAATTCCGTAATTTTACCCACCAGGTGTTTGGCAAAACAGGATACTAAATGTTTTTCTTGTTCTGGCCATTTGGACGTGACCGCTACGTCCTCTTCTATTTTGTCTTGGGGCACTGCCTCCACAGTATCCTCCCATTTCATTTCCAAGGATTCTCCGCCGTTCAAAAAGGGATCAGAGTCTTCCATAGTTTCTAATAATCTAGAATGACTTCTCTCAGACTGTTGATTTCAATGGCATTATCGAATTCGGTATACAGGATGACGTTCACCATCTCGGGTAGTGCTTCTGCAAATTGAAGGTCTACACGCTGTTGACCTGATTTTATAGGGTGGAAATGTCCCTCGTCGCTGCCTTCGTCTGGAGTGAAATCAAAGACCCACAAAGTGTAACCTCCTCCATAATGTTCGTACACAATGCCGTGGCTGGTGTTGTTAATAGCTGACCCGTAGCTTCGTACAAAGACAAGTACTATCTCAAGTAATTCTTCTGGGAAAAATTAGGTTCGAAGGGTCTGGTGCACAAGGACTTGCCATCGCGACTCACTTTGATCTTGGACACTCTGTAGTGCTTAAACTGGGAAGGAGTTTGATCGTATGCTCCGTTGAGGGTTGCATTGCTCACGATGCCAACGATTAAACGTTTGGGTAACTGTTCTTGGAACAGATGATCTTCGATCTTGGATCGGAGTTCAGCAGCAATGGTGAAAGTTTTCACTTCTACGCGTCGTATCAGATACTTGGCGGTCGTTCTGCACAAGGTGTGACTGATGTCGTTTTCTGCTTTAGGTGACACTTCCACGCGCCACACGTAAAGTCTGGCTTCTTGGATGATGGTTTTGTACTCGTTGGAATAAGCCATCAAATGGAAAGCGACACTGTTGAGATTCAGTCTCAGGCGGATATCCACTCCGTTTAGCAAATACTTTTCTTGCAACCACATTTCCAAATGGAAACGATCCATCAGTTCTAAACTACGTCCTTGCAGGATTTAATTTCGACGGTCCTAAAACCCACATTGTGATGACTGTCATCTGCTGTCAGGGCTGAGTCTTTAATCTTGTCCTCACCTGCTGCTTCAGGTTTCCAAACCACGCAATCATCCAGATGAGTGTTCTTAGCTTCTTTTTCCATACGTCAAGAGATTTCCAAGTACACTCAGTAAGGGTAAGTATCCATGCTACTGCTGGCTAGTTTGTTATTCAAGTACAAATCCACTTCGCTGAACAAGGAATGCATGAAATTGTTGACGGGAGCTATTGTAGCATCGGCTCCTGGATTGGTGTTGTCCGTTTTGAACACTTTGAGTTTCAGATACAAATAACTGCTATATAGATCGATATAATCTTCAGGATGTCCTTTTATTTCAAACTTAGTGAGAGCTGAATCCGTTAAAGAGGAGACGGGATGAAAAACTACCCATTGGGATTCTTGCATCGTTATCATGGTGGGTGGCATGGCTAACAGATCCAGTTCCGACTTGAAACAGGCGCAAAGCTCTCGGTGCATCATTGTCATTCTTTCTTACATTCTTTCTTTCTTTCTTTCTAACTTTCTTTCTTTCTCTCTGTTTGTGATTTAATAATTAAATATGTCTAAGTCTGGGACGGTTCTTTTCTTCTTAGTCTTTCTAGCTCTGTTGGTGTGAAGTCCTCTGATGGGGTGCCGTCGTCGTCTTTGTCTGCCTTGTCCTTGCTGTGGTGTCAGGGAAGCAGGAATGTGTGACTCGACAGGGTCCGGGGCATTTATAGGAGTTTCTCGTCGGCCCAAATGTTTATACCCGTTTGAAGCAAGATATTGTGCCTGCTCTCAAGAAGGCTTCTTTGGGGTTTTGTTTGTCAATGATGACATTTTGGAGAAATTCTTTGCCTTGCGTCAAAGCGGCATCTTTCAAGGCGTGAAATCCCCGTGTCACCATCGGTTTCAAAACGGGAGCCACTGAACAAAAGGCCGATTTAACATATCTCCTAAACTATGTCCTCGTTGTCAAGCGCCTCCTTGGTACACAGGATACATGACTTACAAGTGGTTAGAGTAATCATTTTCGAAAATGGAGCTTCATTGTGACTTTCCCTTTGGTGAATGAAATATTTTGTCCCAGATCAACTTTAATAGTAATGTTGACAGTGTCGAAATACAACTTACTGACGGGCAAATAGTGAGGATGTACAAATTCGCGGTGCACGTGATAGTTGTTTCCACCTTCCTCGTCAGCATTCGTACAGAATGCACTTTGAAAGGAATGACACGCACTAACGGTACGGAGGTGTGTCCCACCATATTGTGCTCCACTACATTGGAGTACACAAAAATCAAATTCAGTCCTTGGTTCATTTCTACAGGGATTCGAAAATATTTCGCAAAATCCAAGTTGACGGTAATGGCTGGTATTTCGTTTTTAATCTTGATCAACTTAGGGTCTCCACCCAAAATGTCATACAATTCAGGACAAAATGTAATGGCCAATACTTTGTCCTCTGAAAATTTCATTATTAGGCGACGACCTATTTTATGGTACTCGAGGGTGACACTTTTTCTGGCTTTTTCCAAGGCTTTACCAAACACGGCATTGAACCTGTCAGCAATCGTGTTCACCAAATGTTGACCAATAAAACAATAGCCTGAGGAAATTTTCAACTGATAAGTGGTCTATTTAGTTCGGGGGTCTCGTGTTTTCATGAGACACCTTCAGTGACATGTTCATCCAAGTTTTGTTGCACTTGCTCGTCATGAACTTCGACCGTAAAAGTGTTTTGATTTTCGGCGATGCTTTTAATTTGTGTAGGTTGAATCATTTCCACCAAAGCCACTTCCCAATGGGCTTCGTGATACAATTGAATGGCCTGAGGTAATTTGGCCGTGAAACAGCACAAAGTATTGTGGGGAAAACCCTCCATGGAACTGTCACTGGGTAACGCTAAGTAAAATTGATTGTTCATAATTTTAAAGTTCTGCTGTCCGAGAGGTCCATGGAGGTCAGATGAGTGTCTAAAAGAGGATTGTTGTGATGGTTATAGTGACTTGGAAGGGGGACTAACGTTGGACGCAAGGCTTCTGTTGTTCCCATTAGAGGAATATTTCAGGGACGGATTGGGAAGAAGGTAACCGATGTAACTGCTGAGTAAAATGGTCCACAATTGTTTGTCTCCTTGTTGGAAACTCAAATTGGCAATGACAGCATCGATGACACAATACACCACAAATATTTGACAGAAAAAAATGATTTGTATTTTAGGCACACGTTGTCCACACCACACCAACAAGGGAATCTTCTGTAGATCTGGCAGAGAAGAACTGGGGGAAGGTGTGGTCACTGCTGTAGTGGTTTCAGTTGAGGCTGTGTTGAAGGGCATGATGGTCACTTCTTTATATAGTCGATGATTTGTGAAGCGTCGATCCAAGAGTCAAAACTGGGAGGATATTCTTTCCAACATACCTTGACTTCTTTGACACGACGTTTTTCCACTTTACGTGTTCTTTGATCGAGAATCCTTTCGATGTCGTACACTTCGCCTTCATTTTGAGTTACGCGTTGTAACTCGGGCAAGTAAAACGTTCCTTTTAACACTTCCCCGTTCATGTCTTCCAATTTATAGACTGGAGGATGACGGCCACGCACTCATGCAGTGACACGAAACAATTCGGTGGTCCAGTTGGGTAAGTAACCTTTGTTGAAAGTGCGTTTGGTTTTGCCAAAGCGCACCCAATCTCCTACTGCCAACACTCCGCCTTTTTTGGGGACAGACACTGTCGGGGACGTAGTAAACAGTCGCTCGAAAATGGTCACTTCGTTGTCGGGAGTCACTTCTTGGGGAGCACGTCCGATGCTCCGATGGTAAGATTGGTTGTACGCTTGGATTAGGTGAGAGTGTATTGATGAGTAAAATATTTCCACACGCGTTCTTTCAAGGTGCGTTGAAAACGTTCCACGATGGTGACTCTGGTTTCGGGATTCTCGGTGGTGAAAAAAATGACTGTCAGATTTCTTTAATTATTTTGTAAAGCTTGGTTCAGAAATGCGGTGCCTTTGTCGGTTTGCCATCGAAGAGGGTGACGACTGCTTTGTTTAAACACCACTTTGAGTGCTTTCACTAACTCACTGCTCTATTTGAAAGTCAATGGCACGACCCAAGCAAATTTGGAAAAGACGTCGATGACACAAAACAAATATTTGTAGCCACAATTGTAGGTGGTCAAATGAGAAACATCAGCTAAATCAGCTTGCCATTGATGATCGATGCCCTCCACTCGGGTGCGATTTCTGGAAAATATTGGTCGGATGGGTTTGTGTAAAGTGCATGTGGCTTGTTTTTGTAACCATCGTAACCATCGTTGCTCTTGAGGTAAAGGTACACTTTTGAATCGAGTTTTGGCAGCACGATACAATTTCTGAACTCCTCCGTAACCTGCAGGATGGGTTGGATCGTAGTAAATGCTAGCTGACACCTTCTCCGTTTTGTAAAATAATTTGTCCACTCTTGACTGATGCAACTCTTAATGGGATAAGGGAGTGGTCTAGAAACGGCTTTATGTGTCCGATGTGCCACGGGGGTACAAGTCGAAGGTAGTTTTGGTGCCGATGGTGGTGGTGGTGGTGGTAATGGGATGACTTTGATCTTCTTTTCTTTTTTCACTTCTGGTTTCCCTTCTTTCTTTTTGACTTCTGTCAAAGGAGGAGAGGACATCAGCTTTTTAACCCAAGCTTTAAGTTCTTCTTGATGTGCTGTAAGGGAAGGGGTAAACAAGGACGCTGCAATCTTTGTGGGGATGGGAGCTGCTGACGGTGTTTGAAAGACTTCTCGTGCCTCTTCGTCCTCAGGCATCCGTAGGGCTGCGTCTGTCTTGACGGATGGTGCTGGTGGCGGTGATGGACTTTTTATCAGGGATTTATAATCTTTCAGAGTTGGTAGAGCTGTTTCGTCTAAAGCTTTTTGGTTGAAGAGTTGCAGTCGTTGCAACAGTTGACCGTACCTATGCGATTTTTCCGTTTCTAACAAATCGCTGCGATCCATCAACGATTGCAGTTCATGTTGTAAATGAGACATCTCGGTCAAATGAGGATTGGGAGGTAAATGCGGGGTCCGTTGTTCTTGCAACGATGGTATTCCATCCAATGTTTGTAAGGTACTAAAACCAGTTTTCGTCCTTCCATCGGATTTCAATGGTCACGTCTAAGATCTTTTTACTCCAGAGGTCCCTTTTATCTTCATGACCCTTTTATCCTGGAGCTATGACGGGTGAAACACTTCCCAACATACCCAACGCAAACCCCAGTATTGCTTTGGTAAGAAGTCCTAACTGGGGGAAAGTTCCTCCGCGTTGCACCAACATCTTTTTCTTTTGATGAATGGGTATTTACTTTTGGACCATTTGGCGAAGAGCGTGTCGATGTTTGGCTTAGCATTCTTTCTGATGTTTAGACAAAGGTATCGTTCCTTTCAAGACATTCAGACAACATTCCCTCCCGGTACTGATGACGTCTTTGGAAGCGGTTTGAATGAGTTGTTTTCGCATGGGTGGAGAAGCTATGGACAGGAAGGACAATATGTCCCAATCTTTGACTAAACGAGGAGGCAATCCTTTCCTTTTCTTTCCTTTTGGGGGAGAAGAAGGATGTCTTTTGGTGGGTGACATCTTGTTTGTTTGTTGCTTGGCTCCAGGGCAGACACCAAAAATGCACTAATGTCGATGGCTTGGTACAAAACCTATTACCTTTTTTTGGACTATCGCTTCGTGAAAAAGGTGACGATTTGTTTTTCAAAATTGCCAAAGAATCCTCCTCTTTGGTGGTTCCTCCTTTTCTGTGGACGACTGCGTTTTTTTCGGGGTGGGGGGACAATGCTGCTTAGCTAAGCGCTTTTTCGGATAACGAGACTGTCCTTTTCCTTTTTGGACAGGAGAACGACGATGAGGGGACATCTTTGATGCACAAAATACACTAACTTCCATGGCTCGACATGCGTCTGTTTATCTTATTTTTTCTTGGAACTTGTCATATAGCTTTTTGGCGACTTTATTTACTAACTTATCCGTTAAAAAGAAAAATCCTCCCATTTGGTGGCTTCTCCTTTTGTGGACGAGTGTGTCTTTTGTGGGGGTGACGTCGAATCTTGGCTAAGCGTTTTTCGGATGACGTAACTGTCCTTTACTTTTTCCTTCTCCTTTCTGGACAGAAGAACGGCGATGGTGTGAACTTCTTTGGGGGCACACCTATTTGGTTCAGGAGCAAAAAAATACACTGAAGTCCATGGCTTGACATGCATCCTTTTATCTTATTTGTCGGAGAAGGTTTGACAAAAGATCCTCATTTTTGGTGGCTACTCATTTTCTTTCGACGAGTGTGTTTTTCTGGGGGCAACGTCGAATCTTGGCTAAGCGTTTTTTCGGATGACGTGACTGACCTTTTCTTTTTCCTTTTCCTTTTTGGACAGATGAACGACGATGGTGGCGGCGTGCACTTCTTTGAGTGGACATCTTTGGGTGTTCGGAAGCACACCAACTCTGATCCCTATTGTCTGGAACAGGTCTGTTTTATACTGGAATGTGTCACACTGATTGGGAGGTAAATGTGGGGTCCTTTGTTCCTGCCAACGATGGTATTCCATCCCTCGTTTGTAAGGTACTAAAGCCAGTTTTCGTCCTTGCATTGGATTTCAATTGTCACGCCTGACATGTTTTAAATCTAGAGTCCTCTTTTTATCTTCTTGGTCCTTCTTGTCTTTGACCATTCCGTGTGAAGCAGCTCTCTGCATGAGTCCCATAATCGTTGTTCCCAATACTCCTTTCAGTAAGGGTGCTAACAAAATGGGCAAAAAGGGCAAAAATCATCCGCGTTGCACCAACATCTTTTTCTTTTGACGGATGAGTATTTTCTTCTTGACCATTTGGCGACGAACGTGTCGATGCTTGGCCAAGCGTTCTTTCAGGCATTTAGACAAAGATATCGTGCCTTTCAAGACATTCAGACAACATTCGCACACGGTATCGATGACGTCTTTGGAGGCGGTTTGAATGTGTTGTTTTCGTACGGTTGGAGAAGGTTAGCTCAGGACGTAAAACACGTCCCAATGTTTTGCTAAACGACGAGGCAGTCCTTTCCTTTTCTTTCCTTTGGGGGTAGAGGATGGATGGATTCTGGGGGGTGACGTCTTTGCTTGTTTGTTGGTTGGTTCCTGGGCACACACACAAAATTACACTGACGTCGATTCCTTGGCACACACCCTTTTATTTTTTTCTGGACTATCGCTTCGTCAGAAAGGTGACGTCTTTTCCATCAAATTGCTAAACACTCCTCCCCTTTGGTGGCTTCTACTTTCCTTTCCACGAGTGTGTCTCTTCTGGGAGTGACGTCGATGTTTGGCTAAGTGTTTTTCGGATGACATGACTGTCCTTGTCTGTTTCCTTTTCCTTTTTGGACAGACGAACGACGATGATGATGGTATGCACTTCTTTGAGGAGATATCTTTAGGCTTTCAGGAGCACAAATACACTCTTTCCCATTGTTTTTCTTGATATTGGAATGCCTCGCCATTGATTGTCTTTGCCTCGTATCTACTTGATGACAGGCATCACTCGACGTTGAGGATTGGCAACGGACTCAACAGGGACAGTTCTTCCTTGGACAAATTCAATAAACTGTAACATGCCCGATCTCTCTTGGGCTTTGATTTTGGGGGCAGTTACTTTGTGAGCAGCGGGTCCTGCCGCTATAGCGGAAGAGGGTGTCGCCGCTGGAGGAGAAGTTCTTGTAGACGCGGGATTCCAATTTTTCATCAAATTAGGAAGAACATGTGTCAAACTGGGTTTGGCTGGCATCACCAGCAACGGAGAAGTTCAAGAACGTTGGGCTACTGCAGTCGCGGTCACCGTTGCTGTAGGTCGTGGTTTGCGAATGTAAGGTCATGTCCTAGCCGAAATACCTCTCTTGTGGGAAGAAGTTGTCTTCTGTTGGCTTCTCTTTTTCTTTTTCTGGGGACTTTACTTTTTCTGAGGCTGTGACCTGGTCTTGACAACGTTTCTCTTTTTCTTTTTCTTCTGGGTACGTTTAGGCGTGGCTTTTTTCCAGGGGAGGACTTTATGAGCATTGGGATCGCATTTTAAGAGGGAACGAATGATGACACCTTGTAGAGACCCGTTAAATCCAGGTTTCAAAATGATTGCTGTTTGGTTTGAGTGTCGAGGCAAGGATCGGCCAGGTACGTCAAGGCTACTTTATTTTTGTCAAAAACGCGTTTGGTTTGATGTGGAATGTGAATGATGCCTTGCAGTAATTGACGTGCTGTCACCGTAAACCATCGTAAGACTTCTTTGAGACTGGCTTCTAATAGACACGAGCACGTATTTGTGGATTTTTTTCGCAACTAATGCCGTACAAGGGAAGTATTAATTTGACGGGAAGATGAGACTGAAGGGACGTCTAGTTGACCATGTGTGAGACAGACCCAAAGTGACCGAGATTTTTATGTAGTTTTTGTGGTTGTTATTGTTAAGTCGACGACGGGGACGTGTACACTACAAGCCCTCCGAAGATGACCAGATGTGTTTGACTAGGGTCAGAGACGATCCCGTCGTCTTCGACAGGATTGCCTTCTACAAACACGATGGAATCGCCATGACTTTCTCGCAGGAGCCTGTACGCCGATTGCCACTCTTTGTAACACCACACAATAAGGATGACAATCTATCAAATGATGTTTATGTTCGATCACACGTTTGACGCATTCGGATTTGCCTGAACCACTACGTCAGGAAATTAAGATGTTAAATGGATGCCGAAGATACAAGGCCTCCCAACTGGCACGATCTAAGTTTTCGTCGATGACTTTGACAGTGAAGGAAGAGGGAGCAGAGATTGCAGAGGTAGTGGTAGTAGTGTTAGGAATGTCACTTTTGACACGAAGACAGACAAGACAAGAGTTTTATTATTTTTTCAGGACACGTTTATTGGAATCTTTAACATCGAACATGAAAGTGAAAAATACATAAAAGCCAAATGGTTAAGTACATGAATGAAAGACACATCAAAACGATTATAGTGGAATATAAACAAGTATCTATACAAGATTTTTGGTGACCAAGCTGTGGTGTCCTAGGGACAGTGTGTGATGTTTTTAAAGTCTCTGCATTTGGCAGAGTCACACAGGGGTCCTCCCGAAATGGCCTTTCGGGAATATCGATAACGGTCCTCTCCTGAAGGGAGTGGTTTTTCCTCGGTGACGGGTTCTTCTTATTCTGGCATTGTCACAAACACAGGCTTGAAATTTACTTTCTTCACTGAACGTTTGAATTTATCATGACAAATATTGGGCATAGTGTGCCACTTCTTTTATCCAAGCCTCGAAACCCCAACATCTCCAGTCACGTACATCTTTCCAGTGATGGTGTAAGTCACAAGCTACACAGACATCTTGGTACACATCTTCAGTGCCTAAAAGTTGACGAATCTTATTTTCCGAAGAGGTCGAGAGGTATCGAGATGAAAGCGCAAGGCTTATAACAGAATGTGTCACTCGTGTACATTTAAAGGGACCACTTTCATATTTGGAGTGGTAGGTACAGTTCGTAAAGAGTCCACAAGGAATCGGCTGGTAAACGAAATTAAAGAAACCAAGTCACTAAGAGACACACCACACGTAAATCTCGTAAAATGCGATGGTAATCCTACACTCTGAGAATATTTTCATTGATTTCCTTCCACGGAATCTGTTGTATCACAACTGATAAAGGTCGTGGCATGGTAGTCCGTTTTTATTCCTCTTTTTGTCAGAGGCTATAAGTGTACCTTCTGCACAGAGCTAATCGTACTCCAGTGGCAAATCTAAATTGTTTAGTCACTAACTTGCAAATCGCACACCGTTCAGAAGTTTCCTCTTGAACTAAGTTTACGTTGTGTAAAAGATTGTGGTAATCCTCTAACTCTTCTTCTGGAATCAGTTGCAGTAAGTCTACCTTGTTGTACATACAATCAATAACAAACCAATCCTTCTCACCCACGAGTAGCTGATGCGTTCTCTCAACTCCACAGGCAAATCATGAATGTTCTCTTGTAAAGTATCCATTCAAGAACCACTGGCTCGTGGCCAATAGCCTCGTTTATATTTGTGACTGAAGTAGTGTCCTCCCATAATCAGTTTTCGTTTACTTTGGAAAAGAGCATAGTTTAAAAATGGAGAAATGATTCTGAGTTTGCGTTTCACTTGCATTTTGACCAGCTCTCGGTAAATGCGTTCTCTCAACTCCACAGGCAAGCCACGAATGTTCTATTGTAAAGTATCCATCCAGAGATTACTGAGGTCGCCCCACTAGAGGTACGTAGTGACAATGCGGAGACCATCGAGCATGTTCCAGGTAAGCGGAATCTTTCTGTTCCCACTCGTGAAGTGACATACCGCAAATGAATCACTTGACTTTATCCCCTTTGCCCAAGTAGATAAATCGGGCTCTAGCTAATTATTCGGGGGTAGGTCCTCCCAGATATTTAGGCCATTTTCCTTGGAAAGTTTGGAATCGACTTTGAAAGTCTTAGTATTCAGGCAAACGTACAGGGAACTAATATTCGTCTTTCACAGGTTCATTTCGATGTGGGTATGGTGAAATCCGCAAGAGTTTGCTCAGTTATGGATGACATCCGTAGAGTGGTAGCCGCATGGTTTCATAATATTGACATCCACCATGAAAATCAGTAAAGTGAAAAGATGTACGATAACGAGTAGCATCGCTTTCGTACCCGTCAGGTTTGACACGCACAGTATCACCTCCCACGGTAGGTGTAGTCAGAGCAACGTTCCCGTGATATTATACTGAATCGCTGAGGTCTCACCGTAAGGCATCCCTGCCATCGCAAGGTACAGCATCGCATTGGAGTTTCCTCTCGATTGATACTTGCTGCTTGAAAGGATTCATCTAACTAGTTTTGTGTTAGTAGTTATAATGAAGTATTGGTTTTGGACGTTGTCACCTTTTATATGCTGACCAATATCGACGTGACCGTACGGTAAAGTGAAGTGGTTGGGAAGCCGAACTCGCTTCTGGCACACCGTTTGATAGACCTTTTCCAAGGGTCGACTGACGATTTGGTGTGTGGATAAACGTACAATCTTGTTCGGTTCATTGGTGGTCACTCTAAAATTTCCATCCTGTCCAGACTGCAAGGCTTCTATCAATACGCCAAGGTTTACCACTTGATTGGTGCGATAATTGAGAGTCAATCCTTTCACTTTACACTCGGTGTGCACATCTCCTTGTCGGTGTCGCTATCCGCAGCCGTAATTTTTAGGACCGCTACTGGCAAAACTTAGAATCTTGTCGTCAGTGTGCTCGTCCATCCAGGGTCCGACACGGTCTCCTTCGATGACAGGGTGACAGTGACCTAGTCGATCGATGTGGATGCCACTGTCCGTGTCAAAATACAGCAGATGATCTCCCAACAGTTCTAAAGCTTCGTACAGTTTTAAGCAAGCATGGGCTGTCACGTTGGCCGCGATGATGACATTTCGAAATTCGTCTACAAAGTCCAGTTCTTCTTCTTAATTGACTAAGATGAAATCCTCACGAACGACGTCCACGTGTTTCATAGTTTTAGTTTTCTCGTGAATCATCTGAAAGTAGCGGGAAGGTTATGTCAAATCCTCCGTTTTGGGTAAACACGGTCGTTGTGTCATTTTGCCCCACAAACAATTGTACATCACTTTGGCAAACGATCGAATTCCTTCGTTTTTCTCCACGTGGTCTAAAGTGATGCTTTCCTCTCCCCAATATTTCTCTTTGAATTTCTTTTGGTCTTCGGGAATGTGAAACCAGGCAGGACAACCGATGGCTTCTTCTTTCAGTTTCAAAAAGGGATCCACGTAGTCTCCGAAAATGCCTTTCTGAGTCTCGTCGCCCTTGTGATATTTTTCTGTCTTGGGAAAGTGGTAAATTTCGTACACGTCCAACAGTTGGTATCCCAGGTCCAGAGCTTTGAACAATTCCACGCACCCACGTTCCCGTCATGGTGCGTTCTTCCTGAGTGTGCTGATAAGGTCGGTCTTGGTTACACGTTTCGGCACAAGTACGGCACAAAGGAAACATCAGTTTTCCTTGGCAATGGTGAGGTAAAACGGGATTGTACAAGTTCGTGGGAGGCAAGACTTGATCAATCCTTCGTATTGTCGAATGTTGTCCAGGTCGATATGTTCCGTCAGCAATTGCGGGTGCACTGCGGAAAAAGGACAATATTTTCACAAGTAAAGACACCGCGAACACACGTCGATGTGTTTGATTTCTTCTCCTTTCTCCCCGTCGACGTCATGCAGCAAACAGGTGGTATTCGTCCGTCCTCCGTACAAACTGTCCCTTGGTTTTAGCAGGTCCACCAGCTTGTAACTTTCCACGATGCGTTTAAACTCGGGTTAGATTTTCAAACAGTTATCGCACCCGTCTACCAACATTTCCACCACTTGTTACCCTTGCTGTTCTAACTTCAAGCGCCGCTGACAAGTGGCCTGGTAAAAGTCTTCAATGGCGGTTGTAAAAATTGATTTATAGTTCCACATTGAGGATAAAAGAAAGGGCATCCCTAAAATAAGCATCAGTTCAACTCGTACAAGATCTTGGGTTTTCTAAGTCCCAACCATCCACGGAATACGTTCCGATGGTCTTTTCGCCCCCTCTGTTGCGGGCGTGTTGGATCCATTTGTCTTCCTTGTCGCACAACTAATGTAGCCAGCGTAGGGCTTTGACCGAGTATTGACGTTTGACAAAGTTAGTCGTTTGGGGCTTATGACAGCCAGGATGTTTTCGGGCATGAATCGGTGACAGTACACTAAGGAACAAGCTTTGGCAATGGTGAAGGCTTCTTTCAAAGGATCGATCCCTCCATGTTCCATGAACAGTTCTCGAAATTTTCCACAGCAACGTCGGAACGACAATATTTTAACATTTCTTCCTGAAAGTCGAAAGGGTCCGAGGCGTGAGTCTGGTACCAAGCGTAGAAAGCTCATCGTTGCTCGGTGCGCATGTTGTCGGGGTCGAAGTAGTGAGAATGAGGCAAATCGGGTAGAATGGGGCGTTGATTGGCTTCGGTATAAGTGAGGAAAATAACCTTTGACCATTTTTCTCATTCCAAACGTTTTAGGCTTCATCTCAAAGGCATGGAAAAGTAACTCATCGAATCTTTAAACTGCACATGTCTCACTTGCATGGAAATTATTTTGGCTCCGTTCAAAGCCACTTAGGACTTTCGGTACTTTGTTCTGTAAAGTATCTGAGAAGAAATAGTCTATCGTGTCCCGAGAAATTGTGAGCCATCACCGTGGCATGGATGACAATCTCCACTTGGCTCCACGTCTCGTCGATAGGATCTAAGATCCATTGGGCGAAATCGGCTAGCGTGTTCGATCGCCGAAAGATTTTTTCACGTCCTCCAGGAATCTTGCTGCAATGAGGACAATGGCTAAAGTTAGGCTCCTGGATGCACTTCGGGAACGCTCGATGAGCCACGCAGAAATTTGGAATGTGAATACCAGTCTCTTGCATGCATTCGAAATCGAAAAAGATGAAATTGCCTTTCTTCTGGTCATCTTCCTCTTCATGTTTGGAATGGTATTTTTGAATGTCGCATTCGTGTTCCAAGTCCACGATTTGGTCACAAATGTGACATCGTTTCTTTCCTGAACATACGTGGTCCTTGGTATTATTGGTACATATCGCTTGTCCACAAGTAGGGCACAATCTCAGGACTTGACAAGCACGTTTCTGCTGTAAAGCTTGCGTCTTCAAATGTTGTTGGTAACAGGAAAGGCTTTTCCTTCGTCCAGACAGGGTTTAGAGGACAAACAACCCTCACATTTTGATCCACAATGCTTATGGTGCTCCCTATTTTTATAGCTATAGTCACATTTCTCACAGTAATAACTGTATCCCAGGAATCCGATGATACTGGCAATGGCATCGAAATGTTCATCGTGATAATAAACGTGAATGCATTTTCCGTCTTTGAAATTTGTGCCTCGAAACAACAGAGGTCCGCACACTTCTTGAGGGTGCACTTTCAAGGTGTAGCGTGGAGCCAAAACGTCTTGCAATGTTTGCATTTCAGGAATGCCACACGGTGTGTGTTTGGATATCCCCGCTTGCTGTAACAGGAGTTCTGCTTCTCTTCGTTGTTTGGCTCCGCTAGATTTTTTAATAGTTTGCCAGGTTATTTTCTATCCTGCCGTGTTGTTCTTGTCGGCACACGTTTGTCCCACCACGATGGCTATGGCTAAACACGTCTAGTCTTGAGTGTTATTGATTTTAACGATTCTGCGCTTGTTGCTGCGAAGGTCGTCTGCCAATATCACCTTTCTGCGTCCGGTCCCTTGATGAAGAGACACGTGGGTCATGAACAGTGTTGTTTTTCCATCGGTAATGTGAAACTTGCCGTTGGATTATTGCACGTGTTGGACCTTGTCAATGACTTTGGAAGGTGTCAATTCTGATGGACTGCTAAACTCGATCCAAATGGGAGACTTCAAACTGTCGTGATGAATGGAAAGTCTCATGCGCTCATCTTCTTTGGCTTCACATTGCTGTTTCAGTGTTGTTAACAAAGAATCCCACACATCGGTGATGACCCGTCTACTTTCTCCAGCGTTACGTCGGACCTGAAATCTTTAAACCTCACCGTGTACGTGTAGGCTGTTGTTCTAATTTTTCTAGAGGAGCGTTTGTCCGTCTCTCGAATGTGGTAGCAATTTTTAGGGTTTACTGATATTGGTGAACTTTGGTTTGGTGTAGATTGTCTGGGTCTGGATTTTGGCTCACTCAAGTCATCTTTAAAATCGCTGGCATGATTTTGAGCCAAGACTTCAGCTACTGTGCGAGACGATAAGTCACGTTTCTGTCTCTTACTTTCTTCTCCTCTCTTCATGAAAAGATGCGATCGTTTCATCTTGACTGCAAAATGTCAAATGACTACATTTGAAACACCATGGCCCTATTCATATCCATTTCAAACCAGTGAATATATAAATTGTGAGTGCTTTTCCTCCCAGTATTCATTTCACTCTCAAGCCGACCAGAACGATGGAAGAGCCAACACAGATCAAACTTCCGATCAAAGCTTTGCAAGGTGTCATACGAAAGTTTTCTTCAGACAAGCCAACGGCCTACTCACCTTCCTTTCGAGATAAAAAGCTAGATACTTACTATATCTGTCAGAAGAAAGGGCATTGGGCTAAAGAATGTTCAGACCGTCAAAAAAGCAAGACAAGTGTCAAAAGAGACAAAAGTCAAGATACCTGTTATCATTGTCAAGGGAAAGGACATTGGTCTTCAGACTGCCCTAAGAAACAAGAGGAGGAAGAGAGGGGCTCCGAAGAGGAAGAAGAAGAAGTGCCATTGTCAAAGGAAGAACCCCGACACGTGCAGAAAGAGACGAAAGAGAAGAAACGAAAACGAGAAAAAAGTGAGGAAGAAGAAGAGGAAAAACCTGTGAAAGTGAAGAAATTCAAAAAACAGAGAGTGAACAAAAAAGGCACAGAAGAAGTTCTTGAACGTTTTAAAGTATTGTGTTGTGGCATAGGATTGTAAAATTTGTACCCGAAACGACCAGACAGAAAAAAACGTAAATGTCTCATGGGTATGATTGATTAGAATGATAAGGACCTACACTCACGCATTCACACACGTACATTCTGGGGTGAATAAAAAGGGATGTTTGAGTTTTAATTAATTTTGGCAAAATGAATTCTATCTCTTTTTGAAAGAAGTTGGAGGCCCTGAATAGAACCGTTGGTTTTTTGTGGGTTTTTTTTTGCTTTTTAAAAAAAGAAAACAAACTCAGGAAGGAGAAGCAATAAGCTTTATCTGCCTTAAGCCTTTGCCACGGCCAAGGTCTACTTCTGGACCTGCTTCTGTGGATCATTTGGTACAAATCCCTAGAGCGGGCATCTCAGGCGTAGTAGGTGTGTGAACAGGGTTGGACTGTTTGACTCGGGAAGGTCTTTTTCTCTTGGGTCGTAATAAAGAAGTCTGATACATTTGTTTCAGACTCCTTAACTATGCCAAAATGTCCAAGAGTACCGTCACAGTTTGAGTTTCACTGTTCTCCTTCTCTCCTATACCTTGTTTCTTTTTTGCTGCTTCTTCTTCCTGTCGTTTCCTTCTTGCCTCTTCTTCTTCTTCTCGTCGTAGCTGTTGATTGAGGAAAGCTTGTTCTGCTTCTTTCTGCTGCTGTAAAGATTTCTCCAATTCTTCTTTGTGTCTCTATTTAAAATCCTCAAGGTGTGGTTAAGAAGGAGGAGGTGGCGTAGATGCTGGTACCGGAACAAATTCTTGCGAAGAAGAGAGAAAATCCATGAAATCCCAATTAAAATCGACCTCTTCTGGAAGAAGACCTGTGTTGACTTTAGTAGCCGCTGCTACACCGTCGCTTCTCGTTGCCACGGCTGGTGCACCCCAATTCACCGTCTCCTTAGTTTCGGTCATGTTTCAAAAACAATGTCGCATCGACTCACTGCGCACAGACGCTAGCGCACCTATGTAGGGAATGTAACGTCACAGGTAACTCTCTTCGGATTGGAAGACAGATTCCGCGCAGTGGCTGAATTTTGTAACGCGTATTTGGATTGGTGAAAAATCTCCATCCGTTTCGATCCGCTCTTCCACTATAAATAACCGCGGTTCACTTCATTCCGTTCACCTATTCTCATCACAAGATTTGGATAAACGTAAAATTATCTACTCTCGTATCGTCGATGCTGTTCCATACGGACTTACCCATGTATGTCAGATTATCATGAACAATCATCGAGATCACAGATACGACTGTTTGGAAATGAATGATCGATATAAAGAGACAAGCCTGTCTGAAGCGAGTCTTAATCTACGGTCCAGAGGTTAGGCGAAGTTTAAGGAAGAGAAGAAGACCAATGCAATGCCCTCTGTGTTGACGGAATAGTGTTAACATAAAAACCAAAGGCCCTTTTCAGAGCCACTCATAAGTCTCGAAAAGATATCTCTTCTCTCTCGCCTAAACAAAACCCAACCTTTTGTCTCGTCGCTATAGTGGTCCAGGGTCCATTTTGTCGCTATAGTGGACGGGGTGGGGTGGGTGGGCGTGTGTCTTGTAATTCTAATTCCCATTGTCGTTATAACTTTTGTCGCCATATCCTCCCAGGGGGTCTTGTAATGCTAATTCCCATTGTCACTATATCGTCCCCCTCCACTACTTGTGAGATAGTAACACTCCTTACACTGCCACACATTAGTATGGATATGAGGGACTTAGCATGCCTTGCACTGCTATCGATGTGAGCAGCAGAGAGGCTGAACCCTACAAAGGTTAGCAGGGTCCGTTTGCAAAAATAAGGGTTCCTATAAAAGCTAAGAACAAAAGTCAACAACGTGAAACCGAAACCTCTTACCCAACATATTTCCATACGCGGGGTAACAGACCGCAATAATGGAATCGTGTGGGTTAGCTCGTTTTTGTTACTCCATCGTTGACGTATTTTTGTTCATCATTTAGGCTTGTTCGTTTGCGCGTCGCACACGCACTAGTTGTAGTTCAGCCTCTCTGCTGCTGTGTTTTTCAGTCAAAAATGTTATCGAGGCCTATACGATATCGGGAACGAGGATCATGTAAATTTATCGTGATAAATCCGTGTGGGGTAGCTTGCGCTTTTGAGAAGATACCCAGCTATTAAATTTATCGCTATATCCTCTCCATTTAACTAAACTTTTGTTGCCGCGCTTTCTAATAACTTTTTCAATAACAAATACGTCTTGGGAAGTTTTTCGAAGTTCCTGCTCGTAAAAACTACCAGTTATAGGTTCACCCAATAAATCCTTCAGCGCGTATGTTACAGGTATTGTTAAAAGTACATTATCAACAACAAAAACTTCTTCGCTCCAGTTTGGAGTAAATCCTTTTTCAAATGTTTTTGTCGTCAGAGAAATTCTAACTTTATCACCAACTTTAAATTGATGTCTGCGGTACATGTTTTCGTTTGCTAAGATCGGATTTTTAATTGCGTCGTTTGGCGACATTTTAGTGGTTCGATGTTTTGTGTTATTGTATTCGTCAACAATGTTTTGTAAATTGTCACTATATTTATTTGTATTTTTAGCTGTCAAATATTTATATATTTTTTCGTTTAGCGTGCGTTTAAATCGCTCGACGACAACGCTTTTACCTTCGTTTCCTGTAACATACTTTTTGATATTATTTTGGAGCAAAAACCGCTCAAGTATTTTATTAAAAAATTCAGCTCCGTTATCGGTCCAGATTCTATTTGGTTTTCTTTCTGTAGTTTTTATTATTTGTTTTAGCGCGTCAGTTATTGCCGTTCCTGTCTTGTCTGAAACTGGAACACTAAAAGCATATTTGCTAAAAATATCTATGACATTAAACAAGCATTTCTTATTATCGTTAAATTCAGCTAGATTTGACACATCAACTAAAACTATCGCCCAGATATCGTCAACGGCATTAGCAACAACTTTACGTCGCGTAAACTTTTTTTTCTGGTTTGTGTAATTCAGCTGCCAGATCATCATACCATTCTTCACCGAGTCCCAATTTATATTTTGCTCCAATAAAACCCTGCACGAGCCTTCTATCAAAACGTTCTCGCATATTTGTCGGCTCCATATCACGAAGTTCGTCTAGCATTACTTTATCACAACCAGCCTTATCTTGCTCGTTGTCACGGTAGCAGATATCATGGCGCATTGCTATCTCATCAACTTGATTGTAAGGCTCTTGTCCTGGCAGCGGATTATCATTTTCATCTAGTTGTTTGTCTAGCGGATTATAAGGTCCAGTATATTTATGACCTGGTAATGTCCAACCGCCTTTTGGTTTCGGCAATTTGCCAATTACTTTATGTATATCTATACCTGTTCCTATTATTTCCCGGCGATTGCAACGTTGACAGTATGTGACAATTTTATTTTCCTCAAGACAGAGATCTCTGTCTGAATCACACTTGCATCTCATTCTATATTTTCAGATTTATAATATTTTTTATTTTCAAATTTACAATTTTTGTTTTCAGTCGTCTACTAAAATAACGTCCCTGACATTATCAGGGCAACCAGCTCCCAACGATTTCTTTAAAAACATACTTTTTGTTTTACCACAAATTGCGCAAATATTTTTTAACATCGTCCTGTTGTTCTTTGTTTTTTCTGTTGTTTCATTGATATTTTCTGTTTTAGTTTTACATTTAAGACAATATGTTGACATTATATATTTGTAATTTAGATAAAATTAGCAAAATTATAAATAATTTTGTGCAAGCTTTAGACAGATTTACAAAAATTAATTGCAATCTCATCATTAGCGTGAGAAGGTTGCTTGTCAAATTGTAAAATAAATTTTAAAAAATTAAATTTAGGCTCCAATCCCCTGACAACGTCAGGAGATTGAGACATTTGTATAATAAACATTATACAATAACATCCACAAGCAGACGTTCCAACAGGTTGAAGTTGATTAGACGAATAATTTATTATTCTATATATTTTGTTTATATATTATTTTATTGTGTCGCTCGGAGGAAGTCCAAACGAGTCAAAATAATTGTTATTATAAACTGCAACCCAATGTGTACCAGATCTGTCGTTGAAATCTTGTATATTTATCACACACGAACTACCTGTGATGTTAGTAGGTTCATCTTTGGAATAAACTCCGTGGAATTTTTTTTACTTGTTTTAGCTTATCAAGTATATCAAAGTTACTTAGCGGGGAGGCCGTGTTCCGGGCAATGTTAGTCCTCGTCCTATTCCCAACAGATTTGGCAGTATACTTCCTGCTAACCCCGTTAAAGTGGAGCTATTGGAATAAATCCGCCTTTGTTTGTTCATCGACGTCGCGGTTTTCTTTTTTTTTTGTGTTGTTGTTGATTTTCTTCGTTGTGGCATTATATTTATCAGTTACATAAAATTAAACTGAAAGTTTCTTTATACCATGACCTTCAACTGCTTTTTTCGTTGCGCCAGATATTGCTCCAGACGCTGCTGCTAGCCCCAATGTACCTAACACCGGCAAAATTTTAGGTAATAACGTTCTGGCTATTACTGATAATGCCGGACCAAAGAAACCACCTTGTTTTGCCATCGCTGTTACTTGTGCGGCACTTAAATTTAAAACAAAAGGTTTTTTACGATCGTACCTGTTCACTTGTTTTTTGGTTAACATTAATTCTGTTAAAATACCCTTGCAAATGTCAGGGTTGAGTTTTAATGATACCTGCCTCTGCTTTGCAAAAGCAGCTGATAATTTTTTAACTTGACCATCAGTTAAATATATTTCTTTTACAATATATTTTGTCATCTTATATTAAAGTTACAGATTAAACTTGCAAAATTACTAGTAATTTTTAAACTTGTACGGTCATTTTGCCTCCAACAGAATCAATCGTAATAAATCTGTCGCTGATCACCAACGCGTACACGTACAACTGCGCTACTGGAACTGCTCCTAATGTCCAAGTAATTTCAATATCAGCTGTCGAACCAACTGCTCGCTCGCTATGCTTACTAACATCAAAATAAGTTATTCGTGGCATCCAAAGCGCAAGTTTGTTTATGATAAATTGTACATCAGCTCCGCCTGACCTAAATAGGCAGTCGTTTTGTTCTGCTCGATCTAAAATAAGTGTATGTTTAACTCCACGAAATACTTTATCGTAATCGCGACAAAAGCCAAATATTGTACTTAACGGCAGCATCATTGTAATTTGACGTGATCCTTCCCCAAGTGCCTTTCTTCTGGTATAACCTTCATTGTAACGTATATTTCTTACACTAATTGCTCCGTTAATTAAATTTAACATTGCAACGGCGTCCGCAGCTGCTCCTGGTGGTGTTATACCCAAATTATTACAAGCAGCAGTAAGTGAGACTCTTGTAGCGTTTACGTTAGCGGTTGCAGCTGGTGCGGCTACACAAAATTGTTAGCATTAGCAATGAGAAAATTTCTTACAATTACAAGATCTGCAGCGGCATCAGCTCCATGTTCTAATACTCCTTTTGAAATAAATTCTCCAGATACAGTTCCAGCCCCAGTATCCTTAAACCACATCATATTAGTTGCAGATATTTAAGATTGTACTTGCAACTTGCAGGTGACTCGAAATATCTTCAACAGTTTGATTGGCCAGTTGGTATCGGGCACTTTTAAATAAACACCAACCATTATTTATAAGAGCTATTTCTACGCCTGCTCCAATTGCAACAGGTGGATTAGCTACTGTCATAATCTGACCGCGAACTTCCAATATTGCTTATGTGGCAGTAGAAATTCATCTTCGTCTCGAGTATTAAATGTTCTAACTCCAGCTTTATTTGGTTCATTAGAATTTTCATCGAGATATTCAACATACTCAAATTCTGTTACAATGTCATCGACATCATACGTTTCTGCTAAATCGAGATCATTTTTAACAGACATTTTTTATTTATTAGATTATATTAAATTTTATTGCGGCGCTGTTACTTTAGATATTAATTTTTGTATAATCTGCTCGCCCTTTGGTGATAAAAGTTTTTTTGTTGTTGTTATCATAGCACTTTGAGTTTCTTTTCTTGGAGCGATTTCTGTTATAACTTGTTTTATTTCAGATGAAGAAACCTGCTGTTTCTCTCCTTTAATTTTATCAGCTATTTTTTGTCCCACCGCAGTTCCAGCAGAAGATGCAGCTCCAGTTGCAAAAGATTTACCTGCGTCAAGTGCAATTGGTGCAACTTTACGCGTGATTCCCGGAGCATTTTCAATAATTTTAGTAAATATATTTCCAATAAATCCACCAACTATTTTTCTTCTGTAAATTTTTTTTTCTCTGTTTCATTATATCTGAGGTTGTATATTTTTTATTGCCAATCACGAAGTGATTGCGCGTAGGTGTAAATAGTAAGTAACAACCTCGTTATTCAGATCCAGCTGTCGTCCAGATTGATCTGTCAACTGCATATTTATTGCTGTTATTTGATTTTCAACATTTAGCGGATAATAAATAACTTGCCGTGGACTAATTTGCATGAGCAATTCCGGTGGAACATGTGGTGAAAAACTATCGCTTAACCGGCTTGTGGCAGCTGTCCGGATTTTTGTGCCGTTTTCATGATCTGTGTGCTTGTTGTCTGTCTTCGTCTGCGTTATTGTGTTCATCATGCACTGGCTGTTCTTTTCGAATGTGCTTCTTCATCTTCTTGTATTGGAAACGAGAAAAATTAGACTTTTTCTCAGCTGTCTTGCTCCACTGTTGCGGCTTCCTTTGTTATCGAACAAGCCGGCATCACGTGATACTCGCCAGTCCACCCGTTTATGCTATGATGGACCCTCATTAATTGCGTTAAATGGCCACTCCTTGGCTCTCCACACTACATTGTGCACTAGACTAAACGACCTGGGACTACATTCATCATTCCATAACTGTAAACGGAAGCGAAAAAAGAAGCGTTGTTTCAAAGCTGGCCGGCGTAGAACAGGAAGAAGAATTCCAGTTATCTCCCTTTCGCCCTTTCCGGCGCAGAAATTTAAAAATTCGGCCGTTAATTTAGACAACCTAATCCAAATTCCAATTAAATCGTCAAACTTTGTGTCAGCTATCGAAGAGATACCACTGCGCATCGCATTATTCAATGCCCAATCAGTAGGACCATCGGAAAAGCGCACAGAAATAGTTAATTTTATCAACGACCAGAATATTGACGTCTTTTTCCTGACAGAAACATGGCTAAAAACATCAGGCGATGAACCCAAGTGCGTGGATCTAACACCCACCGGTTACTCCATCAAGTCGTTCCCCCGCCACTCTCGCGGAGGTGGAATTGCTGTCATCGCAAAGACCTCCTTGATCAACCGTCTTAACTACACAACAACTTTCAACTTCGACCACACATCGTTTGAACTAGTCCAAACTACACTCGCACTGGAACAAAGGTCAGTCCACTTTTTCTGCCTCTACCGCCCTCCTCCTAGTAGAAAAAACAAGCTGACAGAATCTCTCTTTTTGGAGCAGTTTCCGAATCTCCTGGAGTATGGAAATTCGATAGGTGGCAACCTGATTATTCTTGGAGATTTTAACTTTCACTTTGACTGTCCTGGAAACCCATGCACATCGAAACTCCTAGATTCCATTCACGTTTTCAACCTCAAACAGTCAGTTAGCCAACCCACCCATAAACATGGTCACATATTAGACTGGATTCTTTACAGACCTGATGATAATATTCTTCAGTCCTCCCTGGTGTCCCACGAACTTTCATCAGATCACCTCTGCATTATATGCCATCTTGACGTATCAGTCCCTAACTCTCCACCTTTATTCGCTACTAAGAGAAACCTCCGTATGATAAACAGAACCAAACTAATGCATGACATCCAAGCAAACCTAACAACTAGCTTACCCACTACAGCAGAACAACTTGATAACTGCCTGCGTTCATTGCTCGACAAACATGCCCCAGCAACCAAGTGCAGAGTAGCAATTCAGAAGTGTTCTCCGTGGTATAGCAGTGTTAGGGACCAGCTTCGCACTGCTAAAAGAGACCGCCGTAAAGCTGAGAGGCTTTGGCTTTCCACCAGACTCACTATTCATAAGCAGATCTATGATGCCGCTAAGAAGAATGTCACAAACATAGTCCATGCAGCTAAATCAGCCCACTACAGTACTAAAATCATGGAAAGTTCCAGCTGCAAAGAGCTATTTGAGATTACTAACAAGCTGATGTCAAGGAACAAATGTACACCACTTCCAGCTACCTTCTCTCTAGTCGACCTTCCGGACCTGTTTGCAAATTTCTTCCGTGACAAAGTACAAACCATCAGAGATAAACTTGACAACACAATTTCAGTTGACTCGTCGTCACCATACAGTTGCGATACAGAATTTCAGCGGCAACCGTTAGCAGCATTTGAACCTGTCTCTATGGATTTAGTACGTACAATCGTGATGAAGAGTGCACCAAAGTCATGTGAACTGGATCCGATCCCGACGTCACTGCTGCTAGAGTGCTTGGATCCAATACTGCCTTCACTAACTGATGTTATTAATACCTCTCTCTCAACTGGCGAATTCCCATCATTTTACAAAACTGCCATTGTAAAGCCTCTGCTGAAGAAACCAACACTCGACCATAATGATTTAAAGAACTACCGCCCAGTTTCTAATCTGCCATTCATGTCAAAAATCTTAGAAAAAGTTGTTCTATCCCAACTTGTATCTCATCTGAATTCAAACAGTCTTTTTAGCAATGTACAGTCTGCATATCGCCCTTGCCACAGTACTGAAACTACTCTTCTGAAAGTAGTCAATGACCTTCTCTCTGCTTTGGATAGCGGAAAGATTACAGTCCTCACTCTCCTTGACTTGTCTGCAGCATTTGACACTATAGACCATGATATATTACTTCACCGTCTCCAGCATGTATTTGGCATTCATGATACGGCCTTACTATGGTTCAAGTCCTACTTGGTCAACAGGACACAAATTGTGTCCGCAAATGGAAAACACTCCAGCCCAGTTGATCTATGCTGTGGTGTTCCACAGGGGTCTGTTCTTGGACCTGTTCTCTTCATTCTATACACTCAGCCACTCTCAAGTGTCATAGATCATCATCCAGTGTCTCACCAATTGTATGCTGATGACACCCAAATATACAAATCTAGCCATCCAACTGAAGTTGAAGCTACCATCCAAGGCGTAGAGAGGTGCATTTCCGATGTGAAATCATGGATGACATGTAACAAGCTGCAGATGAATGATGATAAAACTGAAGCCATCCTGATTACAACACAAAGACTTTCTCATTCACATCCTTTACCTCAGACAATAAATATCAGCAACACCAACATTAAATTCACACAGTCGGTACGAAACCTCGGTGTCACTCTCGACAGTACTCTCTCGTTGCACCAACATGTCATGAATATATGCAAGGCTGCATATCTTGAGCTGAGACGAATCAGCTCCATTCGCAAGTATCTTTCAGTTGATGCCACTAAAACACTTGTGTGTTCCTTAGTACTTTCAAGACTGGACTATTGTAACTCAATTCTGTCTGGTTCGTCTCAATATCTACTTCAGAAACTTCAAAAAGTTCAAAATACAGCTGCTCGAATCATCCTTAGAGTACCACGATCAGAGCACGCCTCTCCCCTGCTCTCTACCCTACACTGGCTATCCATACGATCCAGAATTAAACACAAAATTTGTTCTCTGTGCTACGTTTCACTGACGGGCTCCAGTCCAACGTACCTATCTGACCTCACCCATGTGTACACACCTGCAAGATGCTTACGCTCCTCTTCTGACACTCGTATTCTCATCATTCCCACTATGAAGATGAAATCATATGGACAACGCTCTTTTGCATACCAGGGCCCAGCAACGTGGAACGAATTGCCCACTGCACTTAGACACAAAGACACAGTGATCTCATTCAAGAGCGCTCTTAAAACTCACCTATTTCAACTGCAAGAACAGACTTAAAGACCTAATAATGTATCCTTGCCTTAAATATTTACAGCATATTTTCTGTTTCTACTTTCGTGGTGTTTGTTTTTAATTTTGTAATCATATCATTATATATGTTTTTTAAGTTTTGTCAAATGTTGTAAAGCGCTTAGAGCTTCTAAAGATTAGGCGCTATACAAAGTCCTCATTATTATTATTATTATTATTATTATATATTTTTTGTCCTTTACTACCCTGGGCTGAGTAAGATCCAGAAGCAATAGAGCAATTTATTAATATTGTGTTTACGTCAGTTATATTTACCTGCAGTTCACCGTCATATGTTATGGTTTGTTCTGTGGTTGATCCGTATTGTTTGTGAGTTAATCCAATCAGTGACGCTATGCTTGTTGATGATGAAAAATCTATTATCAAATTATTTTTTAATGTTATTCTAGCGCGTGATGTGTTATAATTCGGTATCAGTTCAAAATTGTCTGAAACTCCTCCATTTTTCGTTATTAATTCGCGTATCGTCTTATTTAAATCAGTTACGTTGTAGGCTTCTTGCGGAATTTTAACTGATTTCCATGTAGGTCTTGGAGCTGGAGCTAAAGTAAAATCAAATTTATCGTTTACCCCAGTTTTCACGTTTGCCATAGAATGCCAGCACGTGCAGGAATTTAGTCCAATTTCATACTGTTTTTCAGTGTCAAGTTGTATTGGCGGAATATAATTTACTGAAAAAATTTGCGCTATCTTTTCCGGCTGTGATAGAGTCCAGTAATAATGTTGTTGACATTGTTATTTATTATATTTTTACAAAATTAAGTCTCGGTGTAACGTTTCGTACTCGTCAGATGTTAATAAATTCTCCAATCTTAAATGATCAAGTATGTCAATAATTTCATTGTCAATATCAGTACCAACATTTCCGGCTTCCTTTGACGATATCAACAGCATTAATCTGCCTATCATTTCAGGGGTTGATGTATATATTTTTACACCTGTTCCAGTTTTTTTCTTTAGCTTTATTTAAACGAAATCTATCATGACCATCAAATTCATTTTTAAAACTTCGTCCTGCAGTTCTGGATTTTCCAGTTCTAAATCTTACTGCAGCAGATTTAAAGGCACCAGCAATAACACCATCTCTAGATTGTTTATAAAGTTCACTAAAATTTTCTTCTTTAGCTGTATCAATTTCATCTAAAGCTTGTTTACCATCTTTAATTATATTATCTAATAATAATATTAAAACATCATATTCATTTTGTGACTATTTATCAATATTATCAACATCTTTACTATTATTTTTTTTCATCAAAGTATCATAATCTGAATCTTCTATTTTTTCTTTTACCATTCCTTTTATTTCTTCAATTTGCTTCATTCTTTCAGTTTCCTCGGAAGTTTCTATTTTTCCTGGGGATATAACTAGTGGCTGTTCAATCTGCTCTGGTATTTCAGTTATATACTTTTTTAGTTTCTTAGCATCTTTTATGCGATTTTCATCATTTATCTTAAATTTCCTATGAAAATTCCAACCTTTACCAAACCCTGTTTGTCTGTTCTCATCTGCTGTTCTTTTAAATACTACAGCAATAACACCGACTCTAATTTTTTCAATAAGTTTAGTCATATGATCTTCTTCATTAGTTTGTTCTAATTCATAATTAGACTTAAAGCCATCATCTATCATTGTATTTCAATCAGCAATAAGTTTATCATACCTTTCTTTCGACCAAGTTTTTATATTATCAATATCATTTATATCATTTTCTTTTAAAAATTCACGATAATTATCATCAGTTATTTTATTATATGCTTTTTCTCAATACAATCGTCTTTTTTCGTCAATACTTAAAAACTTTATCGTTCTCTCACCAATATCTTTTTGTTCTTTTTCAGTATCCTCTAATCTTTCTGATAATTTTCCAAGTAAACTTCTAATCTCATGAGAAGTTAATTCTGCTAATCTTCTTTCAAATAAAATTGGATTATTGATCAGCCGATTCATTTCAGCTTGTC
The DNA here is from genome assembly GCA_016617855.1 of Megalonaias nervosa. Classification (NCBI taxonomy): domain Eukaryota; kingdom Metazoa; phylum Mollusca; class Bivalvia; order Unionida; family Unionidae; genus Megalonaias; species Megalonaias nervosa. Next base: position 110,401 of record JAECUM010011972.1, read on the forward strand.
TAGCAACAGGATTAACAATATATGCTGAAAGTTCTTCAGCCAATCTTCTTCTTTCTTCAGCAGATTTAGCAACAATTTTTGCAGCAGCTGATTCTTGTTGTTCTTTAACTAATCCAACCAAACGTTTTTCCTGTAGTTTTTTAACTTCCTCTTCTGATAGTGGTTTAGTTTCAGGTTGTTTTCCAAGTAGTGCTTCAGTAACTGGTTTGAGAATCGTAGCTGTTGTTTCTGCAGCAGTTATTTGTCCACGTCGTGCTTGCTGTACTTTTTGCTTAAATGCTCCTTGAGATTGAGCAAGTTTTTTAAATCTTCTATATGTTTTCTTTATTTTGCTCCTTTGTCCATTTTATTATATATAAATGTTATAAAATTAAGACTATCGAAAACAAAACTTACTGCAAGTAACTGTCAATACAACAAAGAAACATTTTAGCTGGATCAAGTGTTAGTTTATCAAATAAGAAAAGTTATATTTATCCGCTGTCGCCTTATGATATAATTCGATACATTTATCCTTTGTTACGTCGCCGCATTGCTCGTTCGCGATATTTCTAACATCAACATTGTCCAGTCCCGGAAATAATATAAAACAACCAGTATTTCGTCTGACAAATCTGTCTACATTATAAAAACCTTGAACTAAACAAACAGAATTACATTTTTTATTTCGCGACAGTGAAAAATACGATCTTATTTTGTTCATTTCTACATTATTTAGCGGAATATCGTCAAAAACTACTATCTTATGTTCATCTGAATCAAGTTGATTAACTGGAACAAAATCTTTTGGTTGTTTGATTATAACAAAATCTTCACCAGCATCAAGATCATCACGAAGTTTGTTATTATTTTCGCTTAGTAGCTCGTACTTATCTTGCTGTGGATTCATTGTATAAATATAAACTCGATCGTAGTTAAAATTATCGCCTAACAGTAAATTCATCAGCAAATTTGTTTTTCCCGATCCAGTTCGTCCAACAATAAGATAATGACAATCTGGAAGTTCATTGTTATGTTTATGTTTCACCAACCGCTCTGTATCAAAGTTAAAATATCGACGATTTTGCCATTGTTTGTTATATAACATAAAAATATATTAAACTGACTAATGTTGACAATTTTATGTAGGACAATAAATAAATGAGCTATTATACAAAATTTGGAACAACATTAGGAGATTCATCAGCTGTAAGTACAACAATAACAAACGGTAAGGTTGATTTATCAGGCTATCTAAAAAAATCTGGCAACATGATGACAGGAAACTTGTTTATGTCAAACCAACGAGTACTAGATTTAGAAATTTCATTTCCACCAATAAATGTTAATAACACACAAGCTGTTTGTTATGCACAACTAAAATCCGTCGATAATAATAAACTAGATGAATCTGGCGGAACTTTAAGGGGTAACTTAGATATGTCAGAAAAAATAAATAAATGTGGAGACCAGGTATCCATCAGCAAACTTAAATTATACACAAGCGGTAAGTTATGCACAGTTGAGGTATGTGGATGATAAAAAACTTGTTAAAATCGGTGGAACGGTTATAGGTAATATCAACATGTCAGGAAATTTTTTTTTATAAATTTAGAGACTGCATATCCGCCAGAAAACTTGAATCAAACGCAAGCTGTAAGTTATGCACAGCTAAAATCAGTTGAATGATAATAAACTTAACAAAGCCGGCGATGCAATGACAGGTAACCTTACAATGAGCAATAACTCAAAAATAACTGGATTACCAACAACCTCGCCACGAGCTGATGCTGATGCTATTAGTTATGGTCAGTTAAAAGAAGAACTTGCCCCATACTTTAAAAAATCTGGTGGAGCAATGTCAGGCAATATAAACAAGAGAAATAATATAATAACTACGACATATGTTCCAGTTAACCCTAATGATCTGGCAGATAAAGTGTATGTTGATAGTCTGTCTAGTGGTATAAAACGAACTAAAAATAATGTGGATATATTCCAACCCTTTTTAAAGCAATTGACAACCGAGCCGGGTTTGAGGTAAGCGCATCAGCATATTATCCTGAAAATTATCCTTATTACGCTTTTTCTGATAAACATGAGTGGACTACAAACGGAGAAGTAGAACATTTTTGGATTAGAATTAAATGTCCCACTGCAGTTGCTATTTTGGCAACTTCATTTGCGCGGTCGATTAAACTCTAGTGTTGGTCGAATTTATAATTGGCAATTGGAAGGATCAAATGACGATATCAACTGAACAACATTGTATTGCACAACAGACACTTACATTTCAACAACACAATATTTTACAATCCCGACAGAAAACACTGTTAACAAGTACTTATATATTCTAGTTAATGTTTTAGCTGCTGAATATCCATTTCCAGGACTGACAGCATTTCAAATATACACACTCAACGAATAAATTAAATCTAATGCTATAAAATAACGTCAGAACCACCAATTATAACAATTGCAAGAGAATTTTATGATAATATTTTTAACCCTAAAATAGATGTTGGGAATATATCACTAGCGGCACGTGTGATAAATACAACAAAAAATTTTATAATTCCAATGATAAACTCTCCATTGTCAGAAGAAGAAAAAAAATTGTTCGTGTTATGCATATGCGAGGACCACAACTGTTGAAAGCTAGAGTAAACTTTGATGTTATAAGCAGATACTGTCATCCTGATGATTGCCTAGAAGAACAAAAATAAGTTGAAATTATATTTAAAAAAATATTACTCGAGCTTGACTTGAAAAATATAGATTTGATAATAAAATCAGACTTAATAAAGGCACGAGTTTATAGCGGAAGAACACTAGAAGAAAGACGAATAAACGAAAATCATAACCGTCTTGACAAGCTAGCAGAATCTAGAATAACTGGAATAAAAAGAAACCAAAAATATATAATAGTTTTTCAAAACGAGAAATTTTTAAGTATCTCGGTATGTACTACCACGACAAAGAAACCCTAGTTAATATTATTAACATGACACCAGACACGGAGTTACTTATTAAAGCGTACTCAAACGCAATTTTGCCAATGATGCGAAAAAAAGACCCAGAATTTTATCCGATTATTGTTTAAAGGTCTCTAAAAATAATTAAAGATTTTGACAATGAAGTTAATGATCTTGGTGACATTGAGCAAGAAAATTCTTTTGAGGAAGTCAATCGAACAACATTTGGTGTAGGGATTGGTTCTTATTACGATATAGGTAAAGCAGATGATATTCCATTTCCATCACTCTAACGCTCTAGACAATTGTCATTACGAAATTATTACAATGAGGTTGAGAAAATGTTCACAAAACAATACGAAAAATTATGGCTTAAAGTAAATACTTTTACTGGTTTTAACATTACTGGACTAAAATCACTCAAACAATTAATGTTGGCAAATTTTGTTGTCGCATATGCAATTATCAGACAACATCTTGTTCTCAAAAATTTCACGTTAGATCAAATAAGCTTGGTATTAGGGTATATTGATGAAACAGAAAGCGATTACAGTAATCTGGTGAATGAAACAGATTTGTACGAACGTGAAGTAGGAGATACTTTTGACTCATACGCCTGGTTAAAGAAAAATGAGGTACTAACAGATAAACGATATAATGATACTTCGTCAGATGTTTATGACAAATACAGAATTTTTATAGCTGATCCTAACAATAATAAATTTCGTGATTTTCTTGATTCAATTGTTGGCATTAGAACTTTTGTTTTTGTGTAACAAAATTGTATAATGAAAAAAACATATCATTGATTTCAATCATATTTCAGAAGAAATTCCAAAACAAGATGTTGACGCACTAGTACAATATTACAAATTTTTATCATAAAAATCTTTGGTGTGCAAAAGAATGTTATAAATACTACCGTAGAATACTTCGAGTAATATCATATTTGCCATTGTTAATGACTAGCTCTGGCATAATATCAAGTGAAGCATTATTAAATCCATTTTTGTTAATTATTTCTGGTATCGGTGTCTCTCTTTCAACGGCATGTAAGAAGATCGAACCCAAGCTTGAGACGAAAAAAATGCTTGTAAGATAGCAATTATCACTTATAAAAAATTACTTGATCAAATACGATCTTACTTGCGAGGTGTAAAATATGATATGGACGATTTAATACTCGAGTTTCGTATTATTGACAGTATGTTAACGGATATTCTGCCAATGAGAGTCAGCAGGTATGAAAAAGATTATCATAAAATATGGTTACAACAGTAGTAAATGTTTAGTAATATCTTTCTCCGACAAAATTGAAGCAGCAGAGGAGGTGAACAGACCACTTTTCTAGAGACCTTTATTTATAAAATAAAAGGTTCCTACAAGACTGAAAAACAAAGTCAGTAACGCTAAACAGAACCTTCTAACCGAGTATATTTCTATACAGTGGAAAACAGACCACAATAACGTCAAATCGCCTGGGTTAGCTCATTTTTGTTATTCCATCGTTGACGTATTTTTTTCAAATTTTTATGCGACTCGTTTACTCGCCGTGTCACTCAATATTGGTCGTTCACCTCCTCTGCTGCTGTAAATTAAACGGCCATTATAGATATTATCAATAATGATTGGAGAACCACACTCAGCTAGATTAACTCGAGAGCGACTACAGGCAATCAAAACATAATTACCCGTCCGTGATTTAGTCAAACAACAACTACAAGCTCGTCAGGAGTCTCAAGTGGAATTTGCAGAAGGTGCAGAACAATTATTTAAACCAATTGTCGAACCAACAAAGAAAATTGTTACAGCAACTGAGGCAACACAAAGAGCTCTTAAAACATTACCTGTTGATATTGCTGGCCATATTCAAGCAGCTCAACCACAACCACAGCCACAACCACAACCACAACCACAACAACAACCTAAACCAAGAACTAAGATAATAGATAAATTTATGCCTGAAGGTATTGCTGCTATCAGGGATCAAAAAAAAGTAATTGATATTGCCACGTTTGGATATTATGAAAGACAAAAATATGTAAAACCAGAACATGCTAAATCTCTAAGCTCTGCCAATTGGATTAAGGATGTATATCGCATCTATACTGGTATTCCAGAAATTAGATCTGATGAAGATATTATTAATTATAATAGATTTGATGAGGCTGTACACAGACATATAGAAAGCGAAAGAGTTAAACAATTTAAATTACAGAAACCAGTAAAAACACTTGGAGAACAAGTTCAACAATTTCCACAATCACTTTGTGATTATCCACAACCACAACGATCACCACGATTACTACCATCACCACAACAACAATTTGAATTACCATCACCACAACGATCACAATGACTACAACAAGAGCTACAACATCAGACAACAACGACACAAAGAATAATGAAACAATTGAAATCACCACGACAACCACTTAGAACAACAGAGGGAGAATATCAAGACCCTGGCCCAACTGGAAGTGGTTTAGGAAGTGGCTTTATTACTTGTCCCAATAACGTCCTTGCTGATGTTGATCGATTAGAAATTCTCATTGGAGGAAAACGAGCTGGCAATAATTCCCCAGAAATCATTAATGAAGCAGCTGATATTTGTAAACGATTATTTACAGGTGGTGTTATGGATATTAATGTATATCGGTCCCTTATTAATGAAATCGCCGATGATTATTACAGCGATTGAGTGTGTAATTAGATGCAATTAGTGATAAAATCGATTAATAATAATATGATCGTACACACTCATAGACTAACCATGGTCAGGGTAATAAATTCACGATTACCAGTATACAAAACGACCTAAGGAGATGGACTAGGTGATGTTGTTCAGGGTCTATTTAGAAGGATAGCCCCAAAAGCAATACCGATTGCAAAGCAACTATCAATGAAAGCTATTGATGTTGTTCGTGAAAAAGCTATTGGCGCTGTTGGTGATGTTGCTAGCTAAGCGTTTTCAGCGATTAAGGATAGACTAGCACGATTAATACGACGAAAACCTCAACCACCAGTGAAACTGGCTAGCACTGAAGTAATGCCTGCAAATGTCAGTAAAATAATAAATCAAGCTCCGAATCAAAACTAGCGGAGTTGGCTAGTGTACCAATGTCAGAAAAAGAAAAAAATATAACCGATAGTCTGATAGCGGGAAGTGGTCTTCGTTTTAGACGATAACAAATATAATAAAGATGTTCAAACGTACATCTGATCCCGCATTTGACATGGACGCACCAGTACTCAGAGATGAGTCTGTGCGTGATTATCAATATTATTCTTATGACGCACGAATTCCAGATCAGCGTGGAAGAATTGAACTTCAAGTTCAGGATACAAGTAGGTATTTCTTACCCGCTAAGGCGTTTATTGAGGTAGAAGGTGAAATTTTAAATAACGCTAATCCTGCAGCACCAGTAGCATATGGAGCTGAAGTTAGGGTTGGTTTTGTTATAATGGTATTATGGCGTTATTTGACAGCGCAACGTACATGATTGACGGAAAAAATATTGAATCAATTCAGAAAGACGTTGACGTTGCTACAACAATACTTGGTCTTGCAAGATACAGAGAGAATTATTCAAGATCAACTGGTCCATCAATGATGTTTGTAAAGGATACTTCTAATCACCCTGATAACAGACAATATGATATAAGACGACCAAGAAACTTCGCCGGCGTCGCTGACGTTGATGTAAATCCGGTGGTTCATGGTGCTAATCCAGAATTTAACTTAGGATTTGCAGCACGTCGATCAATGTTAAAAGGTGACAGAAGAACATTTTCATGTTCAATTCCACTTTTATATATATTTGGATTTTGCAGAAACGTCAGAAAAGTTATTTTTGGAGCTAAGCATACAGTTGTACTTGTACGAAAAGCAACCGACAATGATGCAACATGGAGACCTATTGGTGATGCTGGTAAAGTAATTCTGACAAAACCTTCATTGTAGATGCCGGTGATTACTCCATCAATATCTGAAGAAGATCGTCTACTCTCTTTTATGGGTCAAGGTGGTACATCAGCGTTATAATGGTTGACAATGACCACAGATGCTATCCAGAGCGCAGTTAATGGTTTATTTACATGGCAGATAGCTTCTCAGCAAGGTGTTTCTGCACCAAGACATATATTTATTGCATTTCAAGATGCTGCACGGGTAGGTGATCAAACACGCAGCATTATGATATTTGATAATCTTGGTGTTTCCGAGGTTTCCTTAAGAATAAATGGACATCAAGAACCATCCGAGGATATTTTGTTGAATTTCGATCAAAATCATGTAGCACGTGCTTACCATCGATTAATGACATTCATGCGGCGTGATCAAAATGTTGATACTGGTTTACAAATATCACAGCTGGATTTTACAACCTTATATCCGATTTATTACTTTTCGCTCGAACATTTAGATTTAACCAGACAATCTATTGTAGATATACATTTTCGAGCTCGTGTGACAAGGGGAGCTATTGCCAATTACAGAGCAATCGCTGTTATACTCAGCGATAAATCAATGTTACTTGAAGGTGTTGGTGGACGAATGAGAGTCGTTGATGCTCCAGCTGAAAATATGTAATTAGATCGTTCATAATATTATAATGTCATATAATCACATTAGTGTTAGTCTGACTCCTGGTCAGATTAAAAGGCTACAATCAGCATCAATAAATAATTGTGGAATAAAAATATCGTTGAAAAAAGAACAGATGAGCGGCTCAAATAAATTATCGTTGACCGAGCGTCAGCTCAGGCATTTCAATGAAGCCAAAAAATCAAATAAAGGTATAAAACTTAATCTTTCTGCGGGTGCCATTAAAGACATTGCTAAGACGGGTGGTATATTTCCACTTCTCGCAGCAATACCAGCATTAATAGCCGCTGCAGCCCCAGCTGTTGCAAAGGCAGCTGCATTAGGCGCTGTTGGAACCGTTGCTGGAATGGCGTTAAAGAAAGCAACAGGTCAGGGAATCATGCACGCAGAAAGCTTAAAAAAAAGATCAAAAGAACGCGGAAGACGTCTAAGAGCACCAAACGTTCCACAGCCGGGTCGTCTAAGATTATCAGCCCAAGCATACGGTGGCGATCTAAGATTGCCAGGGACCCCACATTCATGGTACGGAAAGGGCCTGCGATTACCAGGGACAGTTTACTGATATCGCCTATGTCCAATTTTGATTTACTCGATGCTGCTAAAAAATTAAAAATAAAAAACTTCAGAGGTGTTTTTATGCGTGATTAATTACCAAAAAAACCAAACAATATTGAATCAGGTATTACTAATCTCGACAAAAACTCAGGACCAAGCACACACTGGGTTGGATATGATCCACGTGGAATTATTTATTTTGATTCATATGGACTAGCAATACCAAAAGAATTTCTGCATTATGTTAGCAGCGATCAAAGTAAGAACGCGATGCGTTCTAAGATCTGGTATTCAACGTTACCAACACAAACATTAACGGATCCACCGATATGTGGTCGAGAAGTACTTAACGTACTTGATGCTGTATCAAAATCAACAACACCGCCTCATAAAGTCGTGCATGAATATACCACGCACTTAAACAGGCATTAATAAATATAATGGTAGATATTTATGGAAGATCTTCTCGCAAAACTCAGCAACAAGTCGATTTATCTAAATACGCAACTCTTGATCAGCTCAGAAATGAAATCGATGATTTATTAAATATTACAAGTGTGGATCAAAATGAAGTCGTTGTTTTTCAGGATAAACAAGGACGATTAAAAACGAGTAATATACAACTGTTAGATGTTCTTATAAGAATTCCCACTGCGGTTATTAATAATATCGTTACTTTTACTGATCAAGGTAAAATACAAGATTCCGGTAAGTCAGTTAACGATTTTATCAAGCGAGCTGGTGATTCATTTACGGGTACCATTATTATGAACCGAAATAAAATTATAGGCCTTGGGAACCCAACCGTAGATACAGATGCAACAACAAAAAAATACGTCGATGATCAAGAATCTAAGTACTTATTAGTCAACGGTGGTATAATGCGTGCATTTCTCAACATGAATAATAATGGTATTAATAATCTTAGAACACCAGAATCAGATTTCGACGCTGTAACGAAGAAATACGTAGACGATAGCAACATTAAGATCGCTAGCAATCATGTAACAGCAATAACAACAATCAATAATGAAATTATTACAATCAATACTAATTTTGTTAATCACGTACAAACTTTCTTAAATTTTCGTAGAAACATAAATAAGCACATTAATGATTTTTTTGGAACTCCACCAACTGTTGATATCAAACTCGTCGATATTAACATGAAACTCAACGATATTGTTAGCGGAATACCTATTATTGTTCAAAAAACTAATCTGATTAAAATTCCACACGGACAAATTAAAAATATCGTGTACACAGTAGCATCAGGATCAACAACATGGACACCGCAAAATAAAACTCTCGAACACAGCGCAGAAGTAACTGGGTTATACAGGCTATCCCTGTACGGTTTGGAAATTACTGCGGCCACTTCATCATCACCGAATGTATATCATAATCCATTGCTGGTGATGCTAACCAAGGGCATCAAAGAAACATTCACGTTGACATCAACGGAAATGCCCCCGAGACGTTACTGGTGGTGCCTGGAATTCGTAGCTGAAGCTTAATTAAATGACGTTGTTAGTATAATGGATCGAGATTCACTTATCGACGTTCAACGTCACAGATACGCTCAAGTATGTGAGTGTCAAACTAAACTAAAAAATATCATCGACGATTATACAATAAAAGTAAAAAAATATCGCAGACGTATGGTTGTTATTGATATAATCGTTTACTCAGTTTCCGCTGTTGTTGCTGGAACCGGATTATTATTATCAACAATAACAATGACAGCACCCGCAGTTGTAACAATCGTCGTTTCAACGGCAACAACATGCGCGGGCATTCTTAATATTATCGCCAAGAAGATATCTACGTGTACGAAGGATAAATTAAGCGAGTACATAAATAAATTATCACTGGTGAATGCGGCATATTCTAAATTATCGTCGTATTTATCTGAATATCTCAGCGATGGCAAAATATCCGACTACGAATTCGCGACGATCATGGGCGCGTACAATGAGGCATTCATCGATGAAACAACCGGCCAATAAACAAAAAAAATCGCCATTATTATTATATATTTTTTTATTTTATTGAAATTTCTTGTATTTTTGCTAAATTAAATCAATTAGAGAAATCACAAAAACCGATAAATTTGACACTAATCAACTAAAAAAAGCGACAAAACCACAAAAATTTGTTCATTTTTAACAATTTGCGCTTACTTTTTTATGAAAATTGCTGGTATTGTAGCCCTAAATTTAACAAAATCGTGATTCTCTAATTGAATCAATTGAAGAACCGCTGGGGGTTTGACCCTAAAAATCACAAAAATCCATCTAAATTTCATTCGCTTTTACCATAAAAAACGAGATTTTCGAACAAAAAATCAACAAAAATACAAAAATGTCCATAAAATCAACAAAATAAAAAAATATATATAATAATAATGGCAATTTTGTTGATCGGCCCATTAAACTCTGACTATATAAATAATGTCAGCGGAATTATTGCGTGAGATCGCATCAAATACAGCCCCGATAAAAACGTCGATGATATCGCTAAGTTCGACAAATCCCGAATTTAGCGTCAACTTTCCCGTGGCAATTCGAGCGAATGAAATAGCATTAGCTCAACTACGCGTTTATCATAGTTGGCCAAATATTAGATCAAAACCATTTGGTGGACTGCAACCGAATAATTCCTTAGTATTCGCTAATAAGAATAAGCCTGACGGTAGTCCTGATTGGCAAGTAGTTAGTATTTCAACGGGCAGTTATCAAATAGAACAGATTAATGGTGAGTTCCAACGTAGAATTAAATCTATTACAGGAAAAGAATCCAAAATAGCAATTACTGTTTACGAACCAACATTATCAGCGGCAATTGAAATAAACTCCATTGATTATTCTGTAGATATTTATCAAAGTTTGATTAGATCCGTGTTAGGTTGGCCCTATATGCCGCCAGTTTATCAAGGACCACCTGAACCACAACGATCTGATTTCGTCACGGATAAAAGAATATTTATAAAACTTCCAGAGTATCGAAAAGTTGAAGAGGCTTATCCATGGCAAAAATATTTAGGCGATGAGAGAGTTCCGCATTATATAGATAGAATTGTAGACTATTTTATAATACCCATTGATGGTAAAAAAAAAGGTCAAATACTGACTCTTGATGTTGATTCAATAAATTCATATGCTAACACAATTAAATCTGAACATGAACGTGTACTGAATGATCTAAGAAATTTATTTTCCAGCATCAGCACTTCCTACAACGATGACTTAAAAAATCAAATAATTGAAACAACACAATATTTAAATCAAGTTTCTTCAGACTTAGAATTTATGAATAGGGTTATCGTTGATAGAGAAAAACATTTAATACCCCTCCCCAGAACTTCATATATTACAAATTATATAGTTACTGAAGACGATCCAATTCAACGTGTTCCATTTAATCGTTTGTTTACAATAGTATTTCTTAAATATTATGGAATTACAAGAGAACAACTACCAACATTTGTAATTCCGAGATTTAACTCTGAAGAGCTAAAGAAATCATTTAATGATCTTATTGATGAACATTTTAAAAGAATATATGATTCATGGAAAAAATTAATACCTACACCAACCATTCTTAAATATAATAATGATCCACATGGCGGAGGCCGCCATATCTCGCCTCAAATTGTTAATATAACATCAACGATCGCGGTCAATCTAGTATGTGACGTAATTTATGATAGCTCTCAAGTAGTTCTTGAAAAATCCACTCAAGCTCAACAAGGGTATATATTATATTCATTCAGTGTTCAAGCGCCGCCCGGTTTTTTAATTGTATCTGAGCCGATTAATCCAGTTTAGCTACGTGTACATAATCCATTATTGTCAAGAATAAATTTCAAACTTACTGACCAGACAGGATACATTTTGGATTTAAGGGGGGGGGGGGGCATCACTCAATATTAATTTGTATATACGCTCGTAGAACGTCCGAGTAAATATTTCCTGATATAATAAGGGAAAAAAATAATCTGAATTTTTTTTACTGATTTTCATTAATCTGATGGGTAAATATATACTCTGATTAATGAAATGGTTACAAATTACTTTATCTGATGGGTAATTAGGTACTCTGATTCATAAAATATTCAGAAATTTCTCAATCTGATGGGTAAATTACTAATCAGAATAAATGATCATAAATCAAATCGTTTATTCTTGTTGATTTCTGTCAAAATTACTTTATCTGATGGGTAAATAGGTGCTCTGATTCATGAAATGGTTAGAAATTTCTCAATCCGCTGGGTAAATTACTAATCAAAGTTGATAAATAATCAAAATAGTAAATCAAATCGTTTATTAATGTTGTTTTTTATCAAAATTACTTAATCTGATGGGTAAATATATACTCTGATTCATGAAATAGTTGGAAATTTCGTGATCTGATGGGTAAATAGGTACTATTGTTAATGAAATGGTCATAAATTTCTTTATCTGATGGGTAGTTTACTAATCAAAATTAACCAAAAACAGAATAAATAATCAATTCCTATGATTAAAGCAATTGTATATATAATGAAGCGAGATAACTCTGTCCCCACTCTCTGCAGAGCAAATTAAACGATTTTTTCCCTTACTACTACGTTCAATTTATAGAAAACGAATATATTTTGTTTTTCGTTAATTATTTGGTGATTTATTTGTTCTCTGTAAGCAATTACTTGTTAGTAAAGCATCAATTTGTAACAAAAGGATATTGATGCATCTTTTGACTCTGATAACTTTAAATTCATGTCGGTTTATACGAGTGCGTAGAGTTATTTTTAGCTCTAACACATGTATTTTGACCTTAACGAACGATAACTCATACTGAAAATATAATATGCGATTATTTTATGAAGTAAATTCAGTTCTACTGATTTTAGTGATACAAGTCCAGAGTAATCACATGTGAGACAGTGCAAATATTTTATATACTTAACTATATATTGATAAGAGAGCGGTGGCCGAAGTGGTAGGGCGTTTGGACGTAGATCGAAGTTCTGCAGCTGACTCTCGCGTGTTCGAGTCTCCAAAAATGCTAAAGATATATTATCATGCATTCGCGACATATGCTATTAATTGGGGGAACCCGGAGAATTTCCTCGAAATCCAACAGACAAAATACACTCTCTCCCACCATGTAACCACGTGGTGGGTGTACTTTTGCACTCCCTGGGGTTTTGTATGGGGGAGAGTGTACAAAATCTGTTGGACGTAGACAAGATTCCCTCGTCATTGTATATATTCATACAATTATGTGTTTGTGCCGTCTGCAAAAATCAAAATCATATATATATATATATATATGATCATACAATTATGTGTTTGTGCCGTCCGCAAAAATCAAAATCATCACCATTTGTATATACAATTATATATTCATTAGGATAAGTTTATGTGTTTCGTCTAATTTCGAATATCCTCTGAGCTTTCTAGGATGTTGTTTGACAACCTAGGGGTTCACATGGGGATATTTCGAATGCCCCTGAGCTTGATAGAATGTTGTTTGACAATCTTGAAGTTCATATGGGGTTGTCTTGTGATTATATGTTTTGTAAATATTTTTTATTTTAAAGAAATATTTATTATATAATGAACCAAGAAAATATTAATGCTATTATTTCTGCTATTAAAAAATTAAAACATGACGAAATAAATCTCTCTGATAATCTCGATCCTGAAAAAATACTATGCGATTTTGAAATATTAAAACAACGAAAATTTGAAAATAAATACACATTACCCTCCAATTATAAATTCGTGAAATCAATTTATCAGTCTATGTTAGAATCCTTGGCAATGGTAAATGACAAACAGATAAAGCTGTTTGTACCTCTTGCACGTTCGATCGAAAATATCAGATCTGAATTGTCTCGTGAATACGAAAGAAAAAAGATTGTGGACAATCGTGTAATGCAACTAAGAAAAATTATGTTATTTGATTCTATCAATGACACTGAGAAGAGCGACAGTGAAGGTGGACCTTGACTGTGGCTAAACAAAACCCCTGGCAAAATTGACAAACTATATATAAAAAATATTTATTGAGTACAGAGTTATCTGACGTATTTAAATATTATCGACTGATTATATTTTATTGAATATGCAGATCTAGTTATACTATTTGCGACATCACGTACTGATTGTGGATGTATGCTAAAATATTTGGCTGCTGCATTCATTGATGGAAAAGTTATTTCTTAGCCTGTATTCATGGATATAACCGACCTCGGGATCTTGGGATATTTACCAGTATTTCCACGTGCAGAATTCTGACTCGGTGTAATAGCTTGCAGGTTAGATAACCGATTATTTTTGGGATCTCCATCAATGTGATCAACTACAAGTCCATTTTTAACGACTCCAAAATAACACTCGTAGATGAATTTATGTGATAAATAATGTTTTTCCCCCCCCCCCAGCACGGAATTTAAGATAACCTTTATTATTAACACTACCGACTGGGTTTTTCAATCTACAGTGTCTGATCACACCATCTCGAGACGCCTCAAAATTTTTTATTATAGGATGCGTTACAAATTCTTTTTGCTCCATTTATATATATATATATAATATTATTTGTTTAAATCATTGTTTGGAAATCTGGCCAGATAATCTTCTACGGTTTTTATAGGAGATTTACCTGTCAAAGTATTATTTTTTTTGTTGTTGTCATAATATCGTTTTAATTCTCTATACTTTTTACCGCCGCATTTTACACATAACTGAGTTTTTCCTCTGACTCCAACACCACATTGCACACATGGTTTTGGTCCCAGACTCTCATTTTTAACGCTTTGCATATGATAGCAGCAGAATTCATTCACGCATGCTTTGTTACAAGGAGAAGTATATCCAATTTTGAACCAAATACATTTATTCTTTGTTTCAATCATTATATATATACTAAAATTCAATATAAATATTTGTCTTAATTATAATGGATAATAAATTATCCAAAGTTGAACCTTATAGACCTAGATTTGATCTTGACAGACTATCAGAATATAAATTTAGTACTTTGATGCAAGATATAGCTTTAACAAATATGGATACAACCGAACGTATCCGTGAAGCCAAGAAGGAATTTCGTAATAGTGGTGCGGCTCATGTATGGTCAACATTCAGGATCGGAAATACTGTCAATGTAATGAACGACAGACGAGGAAAGGCAATTATTAATCACCTTGATGATCAAAAATATTTTATTTTAATAAAATTTATTGTAAATACGGAAGAAGATACTTGGATTGTCCGTGACAAGCGTGATCAAGTCCGCGTGCAGTCCGGAAATAATATTGTTCTTTTGAGTAATAAATCTAAGCCCGGAATACTAAACGGTGTTGACAAACCGTATTATGAACGCGCATACCCCGATACTGCGGTTGTATATGCAATATATCCGCTGAATAATAAACCTGACGTTGGGGATCTCAAACCGATGAGACTGTCAAGAATAAACTGTGTAGCTGAAAGGATTACAGAACATTTCATAAATGCGATACGTGGTAATGGTTTAACAGATTTACGACGTACAAAAATAAATACGTGGGCAGATTCAGTTAAAGATACTGGAGCATCTATTAAAGATGTTGCTGAGTTGGGAAAGCTATTAAAATTTCCAATAACAGTAAAGACGTTAACCGGAGAGATTTTATATAAATCGAAATATGAATCAA